>CM032629.1:31755919-31979439 GCA_019097785.1 Fraxinus excelsior
GCTCCCATGGAAGAACTGGAGATTTTCCCCCATCGATCCGAAAGACCTCACCAAGCAGCTACAGATTGGGAAAAGTCTGGCCCCAAGATTTAAGGAGGAACTTAAAGAATTTTTGTACAAGAATCACGATGTCTTTGCTTGGAGGCATGGGGACATGGTGGGCATTGACCCTGGAGTCAGTTGCCATCACTTGAAAATAGACCCTAAAGTTGCCCCGCATAGACAGAAGAGGCGAGCCTTGAACTCGGAAAGATATGAGGCCTTGAAAGATGAAGTTCAGAGACTGATCAATAATGGCTTCATCAGGGAGGCCCTCTACCCGAAGTGGATATCCAACCCAGTCCTGGTAAAGAAACATAATGGGAGGTGGAGAGTGTGCATCGACTTTTCTGATCTTAACAAAGCGCGCCCAAAAGATAGTTTCCCGCTCCCTAGAATTGACCAACTAGTAGACTCCACCGCTGGACACGAGTCCCTAAGCTTCATAGATGTTTATTCTGGCTACAATCAAATTCCCATGTACCCAGGGGATGAAGAGCACACCTCGTTCATCACAGATCGAGGCCTCTACTGTTATAAAATGATGCCTTTTGGGTTAAAGAATGCCGGAGCAACGTATCAGAGGTTGGTAAATAAGATGTTTGCGGACTTGATCGGTAACACTATGGAAATTTATGTGGACGACATGTTAGTCAAAAGCTTGAAAGTAGAAGAGCACATAACCCACCTCAGCGGAGCCTTTGATATCTTACGTAAATATCGCATGAAGTTGAATCCCCTAAAGTGCGCATTCAGAGTAGCTTCGGGCAAGTTCCTGGGATACATGGTCCATCAACGAGGAATTGAGGCCAACCCTGAGAAGATCCGAGCGTTAGTTGAGATGAAGTCTCCTCAGAAACCCAAAGAAGTGCAAAGCTTAACGGGCCGAGTAGCCGCTCTCAGTCGCTTCATTTCGAAGGCCACTGATAAATGCCTCCCATTCTTCAAGGTACTAAAGGGAGGTCGGAAATTCCAATGGAATGAAGAGTGTGAAGAGGCTCTCCAGGGATTGAAGAGGCACCTAGGACAAACCCCTCTCCTATCAAAACCCAAATTTGGAGAGGTCTTGCAGCTGTATTTAGCTGTTTCCCTCGACGCTATAAGTGCTGTCCTGACAAGAGAAGAAGGATCAACCCAGTTGCCAGTCTATTACATCAGTAAGGCATTGTTGCCCCCTGAGACTCGTTATCCAGACATGGAAAAGTTAGCCCTGGCATTGATTACTGCCTCCCGTAAGTTAAGGCCTTACTTTCAAGCT
This sequence comes from Fraxinus excelsior, assembly GCA_019097785.1. Lineage (NCBI taxonomy): Eukaryota > Viridiplantae > Streptophyta > Magnoliopsida > Lamiales > Oleaceae > Fraxinus > Fraxinus excelsior. Next base: position 31,757,217 of record CM032629.1, read on the forward strand.
CACACTATACACGTGTTGACTAACTTCCCACTCAGGCAAGTTCTGCAAAAGCCCGACGCCTCGGGCAGGCTACTGAAATGGGCAGTGGAGCTAAGCGAGTTTGAGGTCCTTTTTAAGGCTAGGGTCGCCATCAAAGGTCAGGCTTTGGCAGATTTTGTGGCAGAATTTACTAATGCACCTATAATGGACGAGGCTGTAGCCCCCGTCAACCTTCCTTCATGAAACTTATATGTAGACGGATCAGCTGGTGAAACCAGCTCAGGGGCTGGTGTGGTTTTGGTAAGCCTAGAAGGTCACAAATTGAATAGTGCCGTACGATTTGGCTTTAAAGCGACCAACAACGCAGCAGAGTACGAGGCCCTTCTCGCTGGCTTAAAATTAGCTAAGGAAATGCAAGTGAAGAGGCTCCATGTCAACAGCGACTCCCAGCTTGTGGTCGGACAAGTGAATGGCAACTTCGCAGCCCGGGATAAGGCCATGGCTTCCTATCTCAAATTGGTGATGAGTTTTCTCCCTTCCTTTGACAAATTCGAGTTAAGTCAAATCCCACGCGATGAAAATGCACATGCCGACGCTTTGTCTAAGCTTGCTAGTAGCAAGGATTCAGAATTGTTAACAGTGGTCCCAATTGAATACCTCACCAAACCATCCACTTCATTGGAAGCGATAATGTGGGTCGAAGGTACCCCTACTTGGATGCAGCCTCTCATATCCTACCTTAAGGATCAATCCCTACCTGATGATAAGGAAGAGGCATATAGAATCAGAAGAAGGTCGGCCCGTTTCCTGCTGGTTGATGATGTCCTCTATAAGCGTGGATTCTCCGCGCCTCTTCTTCGATGCGTCGGAGGGGAAGAAGCTAACTATGTACTCCGGGAAATTCATGAGGGCGTTTGCGGCAACCACTCCGGGGGGCTGGCTTTAGCCAATAAAGCACTGAGACAAGGATACTACTGGCCTACTTTGAAAAAAGATGCCCTCCAATTTGTCCGTAAGTGTGACAAGTGCCAACGTTTCTCCAGCGTACAGAGACAACCTTCCCAGGAGCTTACTGTGGTGTCCAGCCCCTGGCCCTTTAGCAAATGGGGTGTGGACCTCATTGGCCCCTTGCCTAAGGGCAGAGGAAGCGCCAGTTTTGCCATAGTGGCCATAGATTATTTTACGAAATGGGTGGAAGCTGAACCTTTGGCAAAGATCACTGAGGCCAACACCTCCAAATTCTTGTGGAAAAATATCATTTGTCGCTTTGGCATCCCTTACTCCATTGTCTCTGATAACGGGAAATAGTTCGACAACAAGAAGGTTAGAGACATGTGTGAAGAATTGGGAATCAAGAAACACTTTTCCTCCCCCCCATCATCCCCAAGCTAATGGCCAAGTCGAAGCTGTGAACAAAACTATTAAGCATACTTTGAAAAAGAAACTAGATACGGCCAAGGGAGCTTGGGTGGATGAGCTGCCCCATGTACTTTGGGCAATACGGACTACCAGCAGAACTCCTACTGAGGAAACCCCTTTCTCCATGACTTATGGCGCCGAGGCCATGAGCCCCGTTGAGGTGGGATTGCCCTCTCCTCAGAGATTGACCTTCAATGAGATATCAAATGAGGAGCTCCGAAGATGCGAACTCGATTTCCTTGAGGAAAAAAGGAATGATTCTCAGCAAAGGCTTGCTGCCTACCAAAGGAAGATGACCCGGTATTACAATTCAAAAATGAAGAAGAAATCCTTCCGGATCAATGATCTGGTACTCCGCAGGGTTTTCCTATCCTCGAGGGAACCAGGAGTGGGCACATTGGGACCCAACTGGGAAGGACCTTACCGGATTGAAAGGGAAATTAGGCATGGCACATATTGGATCAAAGACATGGATGGCAAGGTTCAACCCCACCCATGGAACATCGAGCATCTTAGAATGTATTATCAATGAAGAGCTTTTGAATGTAACCCCCCTGCTGGAAGTGTTTCCTCAGCCTTTGTAAATGAATAAAATTCTCGTTTCAAAAATATGTCGTGGAAGCCTCGGAGGAGAGAGTGGAACCTTAAAAAAGGCCACCCCGTCTGAACTCCGAGGCGTTTAACACAAGCCTCCCTTCGATGAGGCTGAACATCGAAGGGAGAAGCCCCGCTTGGATGAACCATCCACCAAGTCGGGAAGCGTGGGAGCCTCGAAGGAGAGAGTGGAACCTTAAAAAAGGCCACCCCGTCTGAACTCCGAGGCGTTTAACACAAGCCTCCCTTCGATGAGGCTGAACATCGAAGGGAGAAGCCCCGCTTGGATGAACCATCCACCAAGCCGGGAAGCGTGGGAGCCTCGAATGAGAGAGTGGAACCTCAAAGGAGGTCACCCCATTTGAACTCCGAGGCACACACAAGCCTCCTTTCGATGAGGCTGAACATAAGAAAAAAGCATTTCAAAACTTTTGATAAGTGCCAACGTTTGGTTTTACTCCGGTTGGTTATTACTTTGATTGAGCCTTTTTATTTAAATGAAGTTTAAATGGTCATTGCAAAACATGAAAGATAATACAATACAGGCATAAAAAGAAGTACAATTTTCATTCATTTAAATAATCCATTACAAAGAGGCTAAACGCCTTATAAAATTCATGACGATTTACAAGTTAAAGTTCAGAAGGAGGCGGGGGGACTGCAGCCTCGGAGGTGGGAGCCTCAATTGGCGTTGGAGGTGCCTCCACAGGTTGAGGGACTTCAGCTGGCGGGTCATCAGAATCAAGTTCTTCTACTTCGCCTTCCTCAGCCGGAGTCTGGGGAACCTCCTTTTCAAGGAATTCCGCTTTAACCGCAGATATATCCAGCCCCGGGTGCACCTCCTCTATCTTCTCAAAGACCTCCTGGTAGGCCACCCTGCTCCAGTACATTCCGAAGCGACGGTACTCCTCAGTGAGGTGAAAATTAGCAATGTAGTTCCTCACTGCGATTTCACCTGCCTCGACGACATCCGCTTCGTACTTCTTCACCTCCGAGGCATACCACTGGATCTTCTTCTCCATGAATTTACTGGCGTCTCGAGCCCCAGCTAGCTCAAGGTTTGCCTTCTCCAGGGCCTCGGCAGCAACCTTTTGGTGGTTATCAGAAGTTTCCACCCTCTTTGTAAGAGCAGCCACCTCGCACTGGGCCTCATGGACCTCCTTCTTCATCGCCTCCACCTCGGCCAAGGCAGACTCCAGCTTCGCATCGTTTTCATCCTTCTGAACTCGGAGTTCAATATTCATGTCAGTTTTCTCCCTTAGTTCAGCTTGGACTTTGACCAGTTCGTCACGCGAGGCCCGGTTCCTTGATTGAATGTCTGACAGAACCGTCTGGCACTCCAAGGCCACGCCAAAAGCCCTGGCCGTCTGACTCACCAAGGTGGCAGTGAGGTCCACGGCATCGCATGTGGCAACGTAATTCTGCCACCTCTCCGTCCAAAATTTATTAAACCCCTCGGTGGCCTCCCTCACCTCGGGTGGGAGCATCTCAATCAGCGTGGGAGCGATCTTGTCCTCCCTGCCTCCCAGGAAGTTCCCGGACTTCCCTGGAGTCCTCTCGATTTTCTTCTTTGAGGCCTCAGCTGCCTCTGTCGCCTCCTTAATTATTTGGCGAGACTGAGCCACCAGCGACGAATCGATCGAAGATTGCATCAACTTCGACCGCTTGGGCGCCTCTTTCCCCGCGTGGGAGACAGTAGTCCCAAAACTACTGGAGGACCCGCCTCCGGGGCCAAACCTCCTCTTTTTATTCTGAGGCTCCTCGGCCACGCCTTTGCCCTTGGAGGATACCACCTGGCCCTCCTTTCCAGCCCCCTTGGAGGCTCCCTCCTCAGCCTCCTTTTCGTTCTTTTCCTTGCTGAGGCGGTCCAACTTGGACTTTACATGCTTCGCCCCAGAGGAGCCGGGCTTCAAAGTTTTCACCCCGGCGGTGGATGTAGCCCTCATAATGCTGGCCATATCAGGCAGGGCAAACTCCTTTTTGGAAAATTTGTCTGCAAACATCAGAAAAGGTTTAGAGCAGATAGCAGTACCCACTAATTCATAAAAATCACCTAGTTAAATGGCGTCTTACCTTTGGGAGCCATCAGTCCGAAATCAACAAAATATTTATCCTTCTCGATGAGGTGGTTAAAGCTTCGGAGCCTCGGGGATCGTCGGTATATGTCTTCAATGATACCCCACTCAGCCTCGGATAGTTCGTACCTCGAACTGCCGTCTGCAAGGCAAAGACAAAAGATTAGAACTATGAGGCTATATATGAATTACAGTCAAACAAACCAACACTCACATGCTTCGTAGTATTGGGTCGGCGCGGTACAGGCTGGGACAGCATCTCCCTCAACCCTCTGCCACCTCCCCGTTACCCAGAACCAGGACTCCTTCCACCCCTTTATGGAGGAAGGAAGTCCAACTACGAAGGGGGCATGGGAACCCCAGGGGGTGATATAATACCACCCCTTAGAGTCGTCTTTCCCCACGACCCTGGCATGGAAGAGGGTTTCGAATACATGAAGGGGCAAGTCCTCGCCTAGGGACACTTCCTTCCAAAGGAAGTAGGTCCCAACGACTTGGCTCCACCCGTTTGGAAGGATTTGGGTGGGGGACAACATAAATGTCCTCAGCACCGCCCTAAAAAATGGGTGCAGAGGCAGACGCACACCTGCCTTAAGCAGGTATTCGCTAAAGGCCACACAGTTTGGCCTCGGAAAACAGGCTCTTTCATGGGGGTCGGGGACTATTAATTCTACGTAGGAGGGGATATGGTACAACTCCCTAAGCTCGGCTAGTTTGGCAGAGGTGATGTTGGATTGAATCTTGGTTGCCCCCCACCCCACCTCGTAATCTATGGGCTCATCGGCCATACTGTACCACTCTCCCGAGGCCCCAGATACCGACTCCTCACCACTCCTAGCCACTGTAACGGCCAAGGACGCCTCGACTGACATTATGAACTAAAAAACGATAGAAAAAACTGCAGAGATGGTATTGAAGGAAGGAAAGGCGACCGAAGCAAGGAAATACCTAAAATGCAAGAAAACACTCGCCGGAAGGTTGCCAGAATACTGGAAAGCAAGAATACTTTGAAAACTCTGGAAGAATGATTCGCGAAAGTAAAGTGTGAGAATGGCAAGGTCTTGCCTTTTATACTTATAATGGGCCTAACCCTGGCCGTTGGATTATAAGCCCAATTGATCTGAAGCATCCACGATTGCGTCATTCTGGGCCATGGATTACAGACGATTCATACACCAACGCCTCAGATTGATGCGTGTTTAACACGAGCGCGTCTTGGTGCGTGAATGAATCTCCCAATACCACACGGCCTAATAATTACCCATGATGACGCTTTAAGTGCGAACGGCTGTACGGTAATTGAAAGTCGTTTCGATGCCACAATTGGCATTGGGAATACGCAAAAGTGTCATGTCGAAGGCGCGAATCTCCAAAAGACTTCAGCATCGCCAGAACTGCAGCTTCGCCTCGTCAAGAAGACTTCAGCCATGCCAGTTCTAATATGAACTCGCCTCGTCAAAAAGACTTCAGCCATGCCAGTTCTAATATGAACTCGCCTCGTCAAAAAAAAACTTCAGCCATGCCAGTTCTAATATGAACTCGCCTCGTCAAAAAGACTTCAGCCATGCCAGTTCTAATATGAACTCGCCTCGGCCGTAAACGATCTTCGGCGTTCGAGGCAACTTTCTTAACTTTTGTACTTCACAATTTCTAACTTCATAACTGAAAGTCCACGTATGACATAAATGATTACACATGGACTTGGGGGACTATTGTTACCAGCCATCTACACAACTCCCTCCCCAGGCCTCTATAGCCGAGCGAAGCCCAAGCCTCGTCTTTGACATTATTGTCATGATGGAAATCTTTGAGAATGATTGATGTGACCCTTGCATAAAGCAATTCTTGTCTTGTCTTGTCAATGTAAGAGTATTTAATTGAGTATGTAGATATAGGGGAGAGGACTTGATAACTAAGATGTGATGCTCGGGCCGGGGAGATGAGGCCACGTGTACATCGATCCGACGATCACCATTCTATTTGTAACACTATAAATACCCAGCCATGTAATATAAGAGGATGATGAAAATTTGATGACAAAATACACTTAATATCTTTGAACATACATAAAACAAGATACACCAAAAGCAAAGACAAATCAGGTTTCTCGTGGTCGGATTCTTAAAGGATCACGTTACATTTATCTTGCCGGAGCCTGAACGGAAACATCACGCGCGGCGGGTCCCTTCTACGTTTGGATTCGAGAATCTTTTTTGAATATTCTTCGGTACACGTATGCTGATCGAGGCTTGCACGTGCACGTGTGGGTCCGGCTTCTGTTGACAACATTTTTTGGGGTCAACAGATTATATCACTTCTTCTTGAGCTCGGGTATCTACCTCAAAAATCCCCTTATTGTTATGTGAGAATCTTGGAGCAACTCATTTAAGTTTCAATCCAGTGCAACACTCCAGGATTAAACATATACAAATTGACCTGCATTTTGTGCGAGGTTTGGTTCGAAGGGGTACACTTTAAGTGAGGCATGTACACACTCAAGGCCAATTTATTGATCTGTTAACAAAACCCTTGTCCAGATAAAGAACAGAACTGCTGAGGAACAAAATTGACATTGCTAATGGAAGCTCAATGTTGCGGGGACGTATAACGCATGATCAAGACAAAAAGTTAAAACACAAGATTTAAGCCACAAATCACGCTGAAAATAATCATCCGAAATCAGTTTTTTTGTAATTATTGTTTTCAATATTTTTGTAATCTTTACACTTATGGCTCTATATTTTTCAAGTACATTTCTTGTAAACCTCTGTATATAACATCTACGGATGACAGAAGTGAAAGTGTGTGAATTTACATATTCAAAGAGCAATACATTTTTCTCTATATGGGATTCCATCTTAAAAGGTCAACCTTATTAAGAGGAGTAACCCAAACTCTTATAAATTGGTCTATGTTTTCATCTTTATTCGATGTGAGATTTTATCCCTTAACATGGGCAAGATGGTGGCTCATTTGAGCAGACAAATCTTGAAATCCATGTGTTCAATATTATTTGAGTTTTAATCGGATAGAATTGCTCGTTGGAGCTTAATGGACTCTGATACCATATAGAGTAAAATGTTCTACTCTTTGAATATGAAAATTCACACACTTTCATTTCGATCATCCGTAGATGTTATATATAGAGATTTACAAGAAATGTAACTGAAAAATTTACAGAAAAACTGATTTCGGATGATTATTTTCAGCATGATTTGTTGCTTAAATCTTGTGTTCCCATGATTATTTTCATCCGTTATATTGAAAGTATTCCCATGAAACTGAAGTCTAATCTTCCTTCTATTTTCAAAGATTTCTTGCTCCAGTTGAGAGAGAGTTGGATAGGAAATTTAAATGCCTTCAATCTGACTGTTGGAGAGTACAGAAAGCTTGAGCTCTTTCTTGCTAACTTGTGAGTAACGTTTAGGCACCCTTGTCCAAACACACCCAAAAGAATGGCAGGACAGAGAGGAAACATAGGCAAACAGGGGAGCTGGTTTAAGTTTGTTAGCTCAGAGTAGTATGCCCTTGAGGTTTTGGTGGGAGGCTTTTCTCACTTTTTGTGTTTCCTGTAAATAGGTTGGCAACTCTAGTTTTACAAAACAAAACACTTTTGTGTTTCTTTTCCAGCTGAAACCCAATTACAAGAATTTTAAAACATTTGCCTGTGCTTGTTTTCCTTTCCTTAGGTCTTATAATAAAAACGAAGTTGTTTTTTCATACTTCACACCGTCTTCTTAGGATAAAGTAACAAACACAAGGGCTTCAAGTGCTTGCACTCTAATGGCAAGATATATGTAGCCCAAAGAGTAACATTGGATGAGAACCTTTTGCATGTGGTTTTGTCTCTCTTTCTAGGATACTTCTGTTTATCATGTTCAATATCAACAAGGACCTTTTGTTGGGTCACCTATTCTTGGTGACACATGTGGCGGTGTTAGTCTTGTGACAACTTGTTCTCCTAGGAGTCTACCATCGTTAGCTGCTTCATCTCATTCTTATCAGCAGCATGTATCATCTTGTTTCATTGTTCCCATTTTATCTATGGATAAATCTATATGTACATAATCATTGTACATAATAGATTACATAAGCCCATGTGGAAGAAATTTGACCGTGAATGTGAAGTGTGGAAAAGTCAAAAATTGTAGATTGTCGATGGATGCGCGCCACATGTCCATTATGTAATGTATTATGTAAGTGATTATGTACTTGTAGCATGATCCTTTATCTATTGTAGCTTCTCCACCTTAATTAGATGCTTCTCCATTTGTTCCTCCAGTACAACCCTGTCATCCATGCAAACCAGATCAAAATCTGGCATTCATAAGCCAAAAAGGGTTGGTTGCTTGTCTACTTCTTCCTCGTCTGCTAAAGAGTCGTATCTGCTAAGGCAGCATTACTAGATCCTAAGTGGCCAAGACATGTCAGTAGAATTCCACGAATTGAAGCATGACAACACTTGGGAGACTTGTCCTATATTTTGATCAGATGTATGTTCTGGGCAATAAGTGAGTGTTTATGATATGCATTGTTGATGGTACATTGAGAGGTACAAGGCCAGACTTTTGGTCAATGGCTGCCAGCGGATTATGGGGTTGATTACTTTGGGACTTCCAGTCCAGTCATCAAATCATCCACTATCAGAGTTATCTTAACCCTTGCTGTGACTTTTGGTTGGTATACTAAGCAAAAATTGACACAAGTAATGCTTTTTTGAATGGGAATCTTCATGAGGTTGTTTATATGTCTTAGTCACAAGCTCAATAAAGCCTTGTATTGGCTGAAACAATCCCCCCAGACTAGGTTTGAAAAATTAAACCAGTCTCTAGGGGTTTTCAAAACTCCAAATCAAATACTAGCCTGCTCCTCTTCTTCAGCTGGCCAATCCCTGTTTATATTAGTGTGTGTGGATGATATTCTAATTATTGGCCATAGTAAGTCTCAGGTGCTGCAACTGGTTCACGATCAAGACTCTCAATTTTCCCTTAAGTCCTTGGGTTCTCTGAAGTATTTTCCTGGATTTGAAGCTATGAGGGATCACAATTGTTTATACTCACAATGGTGCTGCAGAAAACAAAAAGTGGTTTCCAGGTATAGTAAGTCTAAATGTCGAGCATAGTGCATGGAGCCACTGACATTATTGTGAAGAATATTATAAATTGTATATAATAAACTTATTTCTATTACAAAGTAAAAGACCCTATTTATAGGGTTACAAATAACTGTAAAAGGAAATAAACATAAAAGGAAATATTATGCAATCTACTACTAAGGAAAGTAATCCTACACTAAAAGGAAATATTATAATCACAATCTTTGATGATCTCTGGAATCTTATTCAATATCCTTGACATCCCCCCTCAAATTGATGCTGGTAAAATCATCAATTTGTCATCATGAATTGATGACGATGACAATACTTGTGCCCTCGAAGAAGAAATCCAAATCAAAGCAACCAACGACGAAAAGTACTGACGACGAGAGACCAAGAACAACAAAGAACCACTCCAAAATCACTTCAAGAACACTCCAAAGAAACAACGAGAACCAACGAAAAACCACGAACAACTACGAGAAACCACCGAAGAAGAGTCACACGTTGACAAAAATTCAGTCAACCGTGGACGACCAGAAGAACCACACCTAAAAGGCTGAGTTGTGACCCAAGAGAATCGAAAATTCAACTACTCCAAAGACACTCCAGAGAGCTCACTCACCAGTAAGAATTTCCAAAGGAAATTGACGAAGTGTGCCAACACACACAGCGAGCTCTATCTGTTGGGAAAACTTAGTTGAACATATAATTCATGTTCCAACAAAAGCTCTAACGCCAAAGCATCGGCCAAAACTCCAGATGAACTGGACATATACTAAACCAAATTCCAAATGAACTGAACCAAATTCCAGATGAACGGGACATATACTAAATCAAATTCCAAATGAACTGGACCAAATTCCAGATGAACTGGACATACTTAACCAAATTCCAAATAAACTGGACCAAGTTCCAGATTACCAAAAGCTGAAGAAACTCCAAACAAACTGCAAAAACTGAGTTGCGGCCACCGGAATGTGATGCGACTTTGTAGGGATACATCCGAAAAAAAAATAAAAAAAGAAAAACAACATTGGTAGCCGGACGAGCAGCTCAAGGCCGCTCGCCGGAAACAAAATTCAAAGGTTAATTTGTTTAAGATCGAAACTGTTCTGATACCATGTGAAGAATATTATAAATTGTATATAATAAACTTTTTTCTATTACAAAGTAAAAGACCCTATTTATAGGTGTCAAAGATTGTAATAGATTATAATTAGTTATACTTTCCTAAGATAGTTTATGGTATAATCTTTCCTTTCTTAGTTTAGTTATAACCCTATAAATAGGGTATTGTACATTGTAATATTTACGAATTCAATATATCATTCAATATATTATTTTACATGGTATCAGAGCTCAAGGGTTTTAATTCTTACCAGCGGTGAGTTTGTTTTCGATCGGACCTTCCTGTTTCGGGGCTTTCTCTTCGACGTCGTTCCAGTTTCGGCGTTCCAATTGCTCATGGGGAAAGATATCGAGGATAAATACTAGTTGTGTTTCTTCTGAATATATATATATATTGTTTTGTCTTCTCTCAATTGCTCTCTCCCACTCTTTTAACTATTCGCAAGTACTGAAATGACTCGAAATGTTCATTTCTAAAGGCGGGGCAAAATTGACAAGATTAATTCCGCTCGACTTGGGAACAATTTAACTTCCTTGATAAGACCAAAGAATAAAGTGTGCAACAGTTTCCCACTAGAAGTGTTCTACGAAATAAATATACAAATCAAGGAATTAGATGGCATTTCAATAGAAAATTCAATTAAACATCCATACAACAATATCAAATTCAGCATATTTGGCCTGCCTCTCTTTTAATATACATACAAGAAGAGGGGAGATGGTTAGATTTCTTGTTTTCAAAATTGAAATTGCATTGATGAACGAACCCCAGCCACCAAAGAATATCCATAGCTTTCCTTACTAGATGTCACCAGCAGAATATGGAAAAGTACTGGTCCTGTTTAATCCAACAATGTAGTTTTGATTTACAAGAGTTCAGTTTGTCTGATTTGGGAATCTTGCATCGAGTCTGAGATGGGCTTGGATTCAAAGAACTTAGCAACAGCCTGGTAGAGATTCTCTTCCTCGAATGGTTTGGACACGTATCCATCCATCCCACATTTAAGACATTTGTCTGAGGTTGCGTGGATAACATCGGCTGTCATCGCCAATATTGGCATATGCCACACTCTATTTCCTGCAGTTCCTTTGGTGGTGCATCCTCCCTTCATCTGTTCATTTGCATTCCTCTCCATTTGCCTAATCCGTCGAGTTGCCTCGAAACTGCAATTATTGGAATGAGCAAATTAGCCTTTTCTCAAAAGAAAGTTTAAAGTCCAAGTAGTCATAAACCTATCAGGATTCTAGTGGACCGTAAAAACTACAACACACCAACTTGAAGCTGAATTGGTAAACAATCTCTTTGATAGAAGATCAAGTTTATTGCAAACTACAAGGATGCTGCCTATGTTGGAATAAAGATTGCCCCGGGTGAGAAAAACATTTATTTGATGGCATAAAGATGTTTGAAGCAGATAAACAATGAAGCATACTAATACGAGACGTGCACTAATTGGACCCAGAAGGATGCTACAATTGACAAAGTGAGGACATGCTGTATGGAGTTAGGACCTATATCAGAATCGATTGTTCCAGTTATTCAAATCACAACGAAAATTTCTTGAAGTTCAGATTTCCCATTTTTCTGCAATATAAAAATATATCCAGTACATAAACTACTCTTTGATTGCAGGACAGTATCAGCCAAATTGTTCTTGCCAGGTTAACAGACTCTAAAATACAAAAATATGCTAGTGTATGCCATGTACAGTGAGGTAACAATTTCATTCTTGAAGTTCAAAAAGCATATGGTTAATACTATATTCTAACTCATGCAACTTAGAGCACTGGAAAAATGAAATCACAACTAGAAAATCATCAAGATGAAAAATGGCAGGGTCGTGGCAATTGCAATATTTGGTTGATATGAGTAAAGTATTCGTGTCTAAATTTTCAAGCAGGCTTGCACACATATAACGTGAAGAAATGGGGTGGAGGATTGGTTTGCTAATAAAGCATTGTCCAGTGACAGTCTGAAGAAAGTTGAGGATGTAGGAGAGGTGCTAGGCTTATTATTACTATATAGGATTCAGATCCCTTAGTTTAGGTTTGGTGGATTTTATTTTTTGTGAGTTCTTGTAATGGTGGCAGTACACCCACTAAAAGTTTTTACTTTTCTCTAATCACTTCTCTTCATGTAATTTTGGAGGTAAGATACTACTTCCCCCTCCCTATCATACTCGTATCTTAAGCTATATGTTTCCGAGATGAAATATCAAGTTATGATCTCAAAAAGAAACATCCACATTATATACCAGGTATCAATTCCAGAAAGTTTTAAGAACATACCCATCCATTTCGGGCATCTGAATATCCATGAAGCAGGCGTCGAAACTGTGAGGTAGATCAAGCCACTTAAGAGCCTCTTCACCACTTTTAGCACACACTACATCAGCCCCAAACTTTTTGAGTGCACCAGCAGCAACTCTGCGGTTCACTATATTATCATCAACTACCAGTATCTTCTTGCCACAGAGCAAGCTATGAAGGAAAGTTGATTTGCACACATCTTGTGTCTTACGACCCATTCCCAACACCTGTTGAAGGCATGCAGCCACCATACTCGCTCTTAAAGGTTTCATGATCACAGTATCTGAAAAACCAGCTGCCTTAGCTTTGTCAAGCTCAGAACTTGTAATATTGGTTGCAAGAAGGATCATCTTAGGCAACTTATATGAGCGGCCATTTTGTCTCCAGTCTGATAACACTAAATTAAAACCATCATCCTTAGAAGAAATCCATGAATCTTTCTCGACCAGAATCACGTCTGGTAGCCTTTCATTTCTGCACATATATTTAAGATTCAATACAACTTTTCATATAAATAGCAGATATTTATTTGTCGTGGATGGAAATTTTGAACTATTCTCATGGAAGAATAAGACAAAAGTATGCAATACTGTGAAGAAATCTAGTCATGCTCCATGTGCCCTTGCATGAAGCTTTACAACAAAAGGTATCTGAAGTTCAAAAACCACAAACAGAGCGAATGGAAAATAAAAAATGCTTACTTAGAGATCGGAAAACCATATTTATCAGATATAGAAATTTCTGTCCTCATGCTACTGACGGCTTCAACCCAAATACCAAGCCTCTTGAGGTGATACCTTGTGACAGCAGCTCTAACTGGTTTTCCATCAACTACAATAGCTTTTAACCCTTTAAATGCCATTGGAAGATCATCAGAGACAGATTTTTTCAAATCCCCAACTGCATTTTTTTCGCATCTTTGGAAGTCAACAGTGAATGAAAAAGTGCTTCCAACATGAAGACGGCTAATGAAGTTTATATGACCACCCATTAGCTCAACAAGACACTTACTAATGCTCAACCCTATACCTGTTCCCCCATAATTTCTAGATGTTGAACTGTCTGCTTGCATAAATGGCGTGAAAACCCGTTTTTGTGCATGTTCAGGAATCCCAATTCCTGTATCTTCAACACATACCATCAGCGTGACATTCTGATGAGTGTTATCGTTCATTGCTCTAATGGCAGCATCATACCGGATGTCGTCATCAGCAATCAAATACTTAAAGGTATCCCAGCTGTTTCGGTCATCAGCAGCTTGACAACCACTCAAAGTTTGAAACTGATGACCGCTAGATTGTACTACACTTTCAGATACTCCATTCAAACAGGTTTCAGTTTTGACATCCATCACAGCTTTTGCTTGTTCAGCTAAATGGACTTGAACAAAGATATGTCCTCTCTCAGTAAACTGTCAAGAAATAGATCGTGAGAATGTTGACGTTCATAAAACTACGATCAAAACATTTTGGATTAAGAAGAGAAATCCAATTTAAATCCCATAATTTATTTCTAATTTGAATCAAAATCTTGTGTCACTAGGGGTTTGATAGCTATCAAGATTGTGCTATCCAGGCAGAAGGGTGGGAGTTGAAACCTTTTTGAATGCAATTGAGGAATGGTATGTATTCAATTTGGGAAGGAAAAAGGCCATCCCCCTCTCTGAGTATAAAAAAAATGCAGAAAAGCTTGAGATAGGTTCTTTTAACATCTGAAGTATAGCAAGCATTGAATATTCACTTACTTTGACAGAGTTGCCCACGAGATTCGTAATCACTTGTCTGAATCTTCCTGGATCCCCAATAACAATTTCAGGGACTTTATCAGAAACAAATACTGCCAACTTTACGATGAATTGCATAGTATTGTCCAAGGAAGTTCCAATCAATTTTTCCAGATGCGCCAATGTCATTTATTACAAAGCCACAGAAGAGCGAACAGAAAAGGCATGGAAACACAAGGAAAAAAAAAATTAGAACATGAAAGCAGCATGCAGGATTAAGTGTTTTGAGCACTTGGCAGCAATGCTAGTAAGATGATAATTTGGATTGTTAGAGCTTTTTCAGGCCTTACCTCAATACCCTTGTTCCTAGACTTCTCAGAAAACAGGGATAGAACATCATCTAGTATTGACCGAAGAGCAAAAGGGACTGCCTCAAGTTCTAGCTTGCCTGCTTCAATCTTTGCCCTGTCAAGCACTTCATTTATCAATGTTATCAGTGACTTTCCACAAGCTTGAGCAGTCTGAGCATAGTCCCTTTGTGGGGAACTCAGTTCTGTGTCTAGTAGCAGAGCTAGCATTCCTGCAAATTGACATGAACAAAATCAATATTCACATTCCCAATAGATGAGATTATTCAAAAGAAATTTTGACATACCAAGGATGCCATTCATGGGAGTTCTTATTTCATGGGAAACGGTTGCTAGAAACTGGCATTGAAAAAGAGATAAAATTCAGATCATAAAGTAACAGCAGATGAGCAGTATTCAACTGGTGGATGGTGAACACATTTGAATGAAATACCTGGGATTTGGCTACATCAGCAGCTTCAGCTCGGACCTTCAATTCCTGCATTTTATGGAAGTCGTCTTCAACTTTAACAATGTGAATCGCTGCGCCATATATCATATATCCAATTAAAAAGCCAATCACAAAGACGAAAAATGCTGTCGTCAGTGCTGTCCACGACGGGGGAGCCTTTTGAAGATACCTAAGTGGGGATACAAATTGGTCTCAGTACGCATGCCTAACAGAATTTTACATCGCTTACAATAGATGCTCCACAGATTTGTGCACATACCTACACATCATCTCGTGTTTACGAAAGGGGTCTCCAAAATCAAGACTGCTCACATGCGTAAGGAACATGTCACCCTCTTGAGAGTGGTGTCCATACATGATTAAGGGATCAGAAGAGTTGGTAATGTCATACACGGTGACCACTATTGCCTGGTTACCAGCAAGTTGCCCTAGTAGATTTTCAACAAGGGATTCAACATCAAAGGCTCCACCAAGGTAACTGTTTGCAATGAGCATAATTTAGCACTTGAAACTTCCAACAAAAGCATAGAAATTAACATAAACAACAAAGGAAGCCTAGTGTTCTACTTCCAATTTTTGTATTTTATCATCCTTTCAAGTATTTCCATATCTTCATGCTGTAAACATTAGAACAGTCTCCCATACACGTAATGATCCCAGAATCACAGGACATAATAATACTGCAATTCAAATAGAAAAGAAATACCATTGAGATTAATATGAAGTATCCATTCAACTGAAGATTATGGCACTACCGAATTGATATTGTTTAATTGGATGGCAGCGTTGATGTCTAGACAGTGGGAACGTGCTTTATCACCAAAAGTATCCCAAAAATGGAAGACCAAAGAAGAAAAATACGACCATCTAAAGAGAATCTTGTGTGAGAAAATTTAAGTCACATCTCTTTTTTAGGAAATCCACGACGAAACATCAATGTTTTAATCTCCTTTCTGATGATCACATTGATGAAAATAGAAGAGGATAAAATACGAATCAGGACCACAAGTGTGAAAGGTTGAGATGTGAAAGTGAACGCCACACTTTCCTTGGTGGCCAATAATAAGTAATAACTAGGAAAGAGAAAATGTCTAAGTAAAGCCCACGAGTTTCCTCATAATAATAAGAGAGAATTCTTATCCTCAACTTCTTTTTACTCTAGACCTCCCCAATTCTTTGAAACAATAACAGAATAATAAGCCTCCAAATCTGACAAATTTCCTGCTAGTATCTTAAAATCCAACCATGGAAACATCAACTAAAGTATCTTTTATTTTTTCACAATTTATTAATCTGCTGCAGTTGAATCATTTTCTTCAAAAATTGGTTCTGGGTCATTGATTAAGGATCCTTTTCATGGTGCTTAATAATATCGTGTGGTTAACTGGCTCAACTAGTCCGGTAGTAAATCTTGGAATTGTTCGATAATGATCAAATTGAATGGTGAGCCCATATGTAAGGTACTTTTTGTTACATGGAGGAAGCTTGTGGATTCAAGCATATGAGAAGAATGACAGCCTAGCTGATCTAGAAAGAAATAGCAATTTGTGCAGCAGAATATCAAGGTACGCAACAAGCAGATGGATTATGTCCTGATCTTAAATGAGGTCCAGCATTACAAGCTGTAAACCGTATGCACGTAAAATTATGTTGCTTAAACCACTACAACAGATAATGGGTTAAGCAATGAAAAACAATGGTAGTCCAATGATAAGACAAACAGAAATATTGTGGTGGTTAATTTTATTTAGCAGGCAGGTCACTGGTGTTCTTTCATTTTGAGATTATTATCCTATTCCAACACAAGTTGTGCATGCATAGATGTTAAATGACAATGCCAAAGGCTTACCCAGCAGTTGCTACAATGCGATCTTTCACAGTTGGGTTTGGAGGAAGATTTGATTTGTAAACAGGGAAGGTTAAAACAACCCCAAGATGGTGAGAACCTAACAACCGGAAGGGGCTTGTAAGAACTGCTTTACCAGTTGTCCGTGCCCTCAATATGTTTTCACCGTCCTCCTGCATCAGCCAAAATAATTATTCAATCAGTATGTAATAGAAAAATTACATTTGAAAATATTTAATTCACTTCAACAATGAATTAATTCAGTTACCTCCCCTGACATCATATCAAGTGATTCAATATAGGATACAGTTTCTTGAGAGAATATCACCGGAGCATACTCATCCTTCATGGGTGAAGTCTCTCTCTCCATTGTCCTTATTGTCCATCCGTGCTCCTTCTCAAATTCATCCCTTTCCGAATTTACAACTCTCTCTGCGTATGCCACCCCACTCATCAATGGCCTCTCGAAAGCAGTTCTGGCAGTGTATTCAGCAAAAGTTTGCTGAATTTTACACCAAGATGATGAACGTATAAAAACGTCAAAAATCAGAAAATAATCAAAAACCAGAACATGAAAAGGAAACAGTACCAAAAAAACCACATTTCGCGATTTCAACCGAAAATATAGGGACTCCATAGCATAAACAAGAAAGGGCTAATCAAATTTCTCAACAAAAACACTGAAAATTCAAGAATAAGCAAAATACCTGATCAATTGCTGATGGGTGCTTGAGATAATGGAAAGTGGAAACAAGGATGGCGAGGGCGTGGACATGGTTGACACTGACACTGAATTGATCCTGCAACATTCTAGCCCTTTGGTCACACATGCTCACAAGGACTTCCTTCCTCTTCTCCTTGTGCTCGTCGTCCATATAATCATAAATTTGTGCACTAATAGTCAACATTAGCATTATCCAAAGTGCCAAGATTCTCGGGTTCGAAACTTTGTGGATGATTGAATATTTTCTCTTGGTGCCCAATTGTTCATTCACCCTGACAGCCACCATGTGGTGGATTTGCCTTCTCTCTGACATTCTACAAACTATTTATTCCTATTCTTTTCTCTACAGTGTGCTTCTTCTTCTTGCTTCTCCCACTTTTCCATCCGACCGCTAAATGAAAACAAAACCCCCAAGAAAATATATGTATACACCCATCACTTTTCAAGACATGTTTTTGTGCAACACGAAGAATAGGGTTCTCTCAAATCAATGTACTTCTATGATTACAGCATTTTTATTTTTATTTTTGTGACTCAAATAATTTACACAGAGGGAAGACTGCCCCCAAAATAAAAAATAAAAAGAAATTCTTTTTAATCCCCTTCAAAGTAATTCTATGTATAAAAAAGTAGTTTTTTTTTTTTTCACATGGTGGGAGGAACAAGCATGGCCTTGTTGCAGACCTCAAAAGATGAAGCAAAGCCCAAATTTCAAAGAATTTTTTTTATCTTTTTACCTCTCTCTTCCTCAAACTCTATCCTCCTGCTGCTAATACTTCAAAAGGGGTGTGCCAGATGCTATTGTCACTAATAAACAATGAGAAATACCACCAGCATTTCAATCATGTACTGATTTTGTGTGCAGAGCTCAAGAGTACCAGACAAACAAGAGCACGTTCACTGCCCCTGCTCCTCTAAAAAAATTAACATCCCACAAAACTCAAACACGCCCGAAAGTTCAATTTTTGACCAGCCCACACGCAGAAAGAGAACGGTATAATAACTACATATATATATTTAAAAAAACCAACCTGTTTCTGTGTTCAATGAACTGTTGTGGGATTGATACATCTTGCTTTTGTTCCTTATTTTGTTTTTGATTTCTTTAATACTTTTCTTGGTGGTGACAGTATTAAATTATTGTTACATGAATATAGTATGTGAGAGATATCTTGTCTAGCTTACTTTTTAAAGCGAACTGAATCGAATTTGAGGATTTTGCAGACACGCTCTTGTCCCCCCGGTTTACCTCTATCAGTAATTTATCTTTTTTTTTTTTTTTTTTCTTTATGCAAATTCTTTAGAAAATCCACGTGCCCATTTTTTTTTCCCTCTCATCAGTCAATGTTCTTGTCTTTACAGTATAGATTAAAATCAAATTCTTATTAAATTTTAATAAAAGTTACTGAAATGCGTAATTAAAAAATTATGAAAATAAAAAATATGTGAATAAAATTAATTGTTGACTTTGACTTAAATTAAAATTTGAATTTTAATCCGTACCAAATAAGAGCCTAATATCTTCTTGGACTTGCATTAAAATAAAGCTTGATAAGTTCTCTAAGGTGTTTTGGGTTCTTTTAATAATAAGTTCCAATTTCTTTTGAGGGAATTTCAACTTTCGTACTTGTCGCGGCCTAACTTCCATGTTCATGTGGTACTTTTTTACCTAACGAGATTTTTCTATATAATCTATGTTTGTCTCGTGTTTTTGTGTTATAATGGTGTGTTTAAACCATATTATTTTGGAAAAAATATATTCTGAAATAGTAAATTGATGAAGAATGTGTGGTTGAAAATGAAGGAAAAATTATTGATATGATAGAAAATATTATTTTATTGAAAAATGTGTGGTTAAAAATGAGTAGAAAAATGAAAATGAAAATTTTAATGTGTGACAAACAGGGGCTAAATATTCAAATCACTTTTAATTCATTTATTATAAAAAAAAACCTACAAGTATTACTCATTTATCTATCATATATTCCTATTTATTTATAATCTAAAATATTTATTAACTCTTCCCAAAACATGTTCTTATATGCTAAATGTCCATGCACACATGTGGTGATTAATTAAAAGAGTAAAATTATTCAAAAAAATAATTTCTTTTTCTTAAAAAAAAAAAAAAACTAAATGGCGATTGTTCAATTTTTGTTAATTGTACCACATTTTAATTGCAATTAAGATTCTCAAATTTTGCTCGCTTATGCACTTATGCTCCAACAATTTTTTTGTTGTAATTTGACCACAAACCTCTATCAATCAGAACACTGTGTCCCTTATATGGGCTAAAAAATTCGTTATGAAGAAGTACGAAATAATTTTTGCCCCTCAAATTTTTAAATAAGCAAGATAGACAACGAAAACAAAAGTTCGACAACATATTTTTCTCGTGCTAACAGAATATTCGGACATATATCATCATCAAATATAAGATGTGCTAATTAATTGAAAATTAAGAACATGAACTCGGTCAAAAACAAAGTTGGGGACATGAATGTAATAATGAGAAAATATTAGAAATTAAAACATGGTACAATTAACAAAAACTATAGTATGAATATGATTTTCATAGTTCATATCCCTTTTTTTCAAACAATTTTATAATTTCATTCAGACGTCATATTGGTGTCGTGTGGTTATTTAATGACTAAATAAACTTTATCTGTCCGTGGATATCGAACGCACAATGTTAAAA
The DNA here is from genome assembly GCA_019097785.1 of Fraxinus excelsior. NCBI lineage: Eukaryota > Viridiplantae > Streptophyta > Magnoliopsida > Lamiales > Oleaceae > Fraxinus > Fraxinus excelsior. The sequence continues at coordinate 31,777,633 of CM032629.1, forward strand.
CTTAGGAATGTGGATGTCAATTGTCACAAATGAAAATTTGGGAGCGTGTTTGCTACACATATGAAAGCCTGGGACTCTTGGAGGGATTTATCTTTTTTAAAATAGCGTAAATTTTCTTCTTCAAAATTGGGAAAAATAAAATTGACTAAAATATTTGAAGTCGCTTTCACATATCTTGGCGATAATGACTCGGCGACAAGGAGCAGATCTTATTCTCATTTAAATTACTAAGAAACCTTGATACGTTGTCCTATTTGCTATTTTGCCCTTCATTCACAATTTCAATTATTTATAAATATCAAAAAGATAAGAGATACTTATTTCGTAATTAAATATTTGGTCCCTTTAATAGTAAATTTAATCATAATATGCACAAAAGTTAAAACCCACAAAATCTTTCAGTTAGTTATATATTGATGGAGAAAATAAAATAACAAATAGTTTTCATTCTCTTGTATATGCATAAAAAGGAAAAGAAGGTGGAACCAATGAAATTTTGCTTGTCTTTTCTGAAAAATGGACCAAATCACTTTCTTAAAAACACATATAAAATTCGTCATTAGAGGAAGGATAACGGTAACCCCACCATTAACTATTTTATTTATGAATTTCGTAATAGAAGAAATAAATGTCCTACCGAAATGGAATTTATAACTTACTTTCCTCTTGCTTAGGGGTCTTACCTACACAAGTTCGGCTCGTGCCATTTTGGACAAGATCGCTCAAAATAGGTACTCGGCTCGCTTTTTATTATTATTATTATTTATATATATAATATACGCCTTTAAAAAAATCGATTTTGGACGAGCCGGCTCGTGGGCTCGGGCTAGTCTTTTTTACCAGCCCAAGCGGCTCGTAGCTCGTTTTGACGAGCCGGCTCGACTCTATTGCCACCACTACTCTTGCTTATCAGGCAAAGATTAACCTTCACGAAAAGGATGATTCATTCAGATTACTGTGAGAGTTCAACTACATTATATTGTCATAATCCATGTTGTATATTTGAAAGAGGTTGACCCCTTTGCTGCTTTCGAATACATGTCAAACACTTTTGTTGTTGGAAGTAGCAAACAATTTTAACCGTTAAGACTCGATTTTTTTCTAAAATTTTATCCTTAACCAAAAACACGAAGTAGTGTGACGATAGTAATTCATTAAGCGATGGAAACTCGTTGGATATTGACCAAGTTGGTTTAAATCAATGTAATCACAATTGACACGAATTTGCTTATTCATAAGATAATCTGGGAACTGATTTTAGAACTGGGTTTAGTGCTTTTATATATTACGAGTTCTTTTGTTAGGGCATTTGAACACGTTAAAATAAATTTATGGACGTGCTTGTCTAATTAAAAGATTTTTCAGAGAAATTTGATCCAAGATAATTTTTTCTAAATTTTTTTTACAAAAAATAAAAATTAGGTCAAAAGAGCCGTACATATTAGAAAAACCCTAGAAAACTGTGGAATCCACGGATTTAATTGGACACCTGCGAAACAGTTTGCAGCTGTACGGTTTTTTTTTTCCTTTTTTTTTTTTTTCTTTTTAAACCATTTTTACTTTAAAATATAACTTTGGCCGTCAATTTCAATTTTGCAAATCATTTTAGGGTTGATTACTTCATCTGCACCATATACATTTCTACTTATAATCATTCCAAGGTCGACTTCGTCCAGCTTATACCTCAAAATTTATGTCTTATTTAATGAGTTACAATTATTATATTTTAAGGACAATTAATGAAAAGTATAGTTATTAAATTGGACTAATCTGCAGAATTTGAAAAATGTAGAGACCTAATTGTAACTTATAAGAGTTGCAAGTTCAGGATTTCAAGACGCGATGTATAATTCATTTTTCTTCAAACTTATTTTCGACCACTAATTCTTCTAATAAAATAATGTTACATGTTAATTTATAACTTTTCACTGCTTTTTAACCACACAATATTCAAATTAATTAATTTTCATAAAATTTATTCACAAATTGAGTTATTAATCTACAACTAATTAGTCGAAATTGGTATAATGTAAGAGCATTAGATCCCTAGAACCCATTAAAGCTCTTAGCCCACACAAATATGTTGCCTAATTTTATTCAAAAGCAAAAGTAACGAAAGGATTTATCGTTTTCATTATGTTTAGATTAGTCGATTGAACATGGAATAACTCCATAGGATTTGGCTTGATATGATCCAAAACTTCTTTAATACGTAGTAATTCTTTTACGACCAATTCCCATTGAGATAAGAGACAAATGCGAACCTCATCGCATAACATGTAACTTTTTGTGTTTTCAAATTTCTATGCAATTGCATTCATCGACAAAGAAAGTAAATGAGATCATAATGCACAAGCAACATCTCAAACTATAGGAGTAAAAGATAGTTCATATTTTCTATTTCATTAAAACAAAAGATTATACAACAACGATTTGAATAATGAAGTTGTTTGGCTAAAGTTATAATGTGATAGAAATGAGAAGTAGTTTTGAATCCTACGAAAATATGTTGTTAGAATTCATGTTTGACTTTCAAAAGTAAATTATAAGTTGCTTTTGATGTTTCCCAAACATAGTATATGCCCCTTTCGGTAATGATCGAAATCAAATTTTTTAGTTTATTTTTACAAAAGATAATGATATACGTGATTAAAAAGTTATAGATCTTACGAAATATATGGTTAAAATTTATTATTAACTTTGATTTAAATTAAAATCTAAATTTTAATTCCTACCAAACAGGAATTATGTAATATACTTTACGAACCCTAGTAGGGAAACTCACATAGTTTGTGGGGTCAATCAAATACTTTAAATGTTTTGAATGTCCTCAAACAATTTATCGTATAATGATGGGAAACATAATAGTGAACACAATGCCTAGTAATTATAGTTTTGTATTTGCATAACTAACGCGTCGTAAGTTGTAAACCACTACTTCATACTCGATATCCATATAAAATTGTCCAATCATATATCATCATCACATACAAACATAGTTCATATGGACCTCACACAAATAAATGTACAACCAATATATACGTTCAACGGTGAACGCAAACATTTTAAGTTAGAGGGGCACAATCAAACCTTGTACAGACCAAGTATTTTCATAATTTTTTAATGATTCATACTTGACCCTAGAAAACGCAAATTTACGTTTAAAAAAAATTTACTTCATTAATATTTTGCTGATTACAAAAAAATGCATATTTTCTTTTAAAGAATTTATAGTGCATTTGATGCAGACAATCAATTAAAATAATGGGAAAAATATATATAATTAATATTCAATCAAATAAACACAATTATTTAAATATAAGTCAAATTGGATATAATCATTTTAAACACATTCTATATACACAATTTGACAGGAGAAAATACAAATTTAGTTTTAGTTAGTTGAAAATTTGATCGGAAAATGAACATCTGTAGTAGACGCGATAATTTGTAGAGAAAGTATACCATTACCATAGCCATACATACATTTGTAATTCTTAGCATGTTTAGTGCTAATTATGAAGACAATTGCATTGAAGATATAATGGTAAGTGCAATGATCTTGTGATGGATTTAGCTGAAGATTGCATGGGGACCAGACCGTATGAATAAATGGGTAATCCACTCAAAGTCCAAGTGTTTATATTTGTGTGTCGGCCATGTGTTCTTAGTCAAGACATCCATCACTTTCCCAAGCAAAAGTAGTCGATGTTTTTTTTTTTTTTTTTTTTTTCAATTAAAAATCATCATACCCTCTGCTACAAGCTATCCCTTTGCTCACGTGATGATGGCCATTGGACCCCCCCATGTCGCACCAAGGTATTTCCAAGGCTTTCATCTAGTCTCTACTATGTTATTTGGCAAGAATAAGAGTCTGTTTGGTACGGTTTAAAATTCAATTAAAATTGAAAATATGGTCGTTATTGGGTCTCATCCGTCTAATAAAAGTCAATAATAACAGCTATATTTTCAATTTTAATCTGATTTTAATCTCTACCACACACCTCCAAACTCTATCTAGTATAAGTGCAATTTGAACATAAGTTTAGGTTACTACGCTTGATATGATCAATTAAATGAATCACGTGACATTACATTTAAGTGAATCTATCATTTAATGTCGTGCAATTGTCATCTAGATTCTAGATTGATGTTTAATACCAATTGTACTAAATAACATTACTAATTTGGTAATGTTGTGTCGTTCTATTCAAGTTGGTCGTTGCCTCTAACGAAATGGGCCGACCGACCAGGCTTTCTACTATGGGAGTTACGAGTTGATCATAGAATTTTGTTCGTAAACAATTCTCCATTAACAACATGTTGCATGGAATAATGAACTAAACATAGGAATACAAACTAATTCACACAACAAATCTTAATTTTGTCGACAACAAGACTAACTAATTTGTCGTCGATGTACATTTTAGAGACTATATTCTCGTCGAGGTTGCTTAGTTGAAATAAGATTAATACCACCATTATATGTATATGTAATTAGAACATTATAATGCGACTTAAGAGAAACGTTAGGACTTTGCAATTGTTTCTTAACAATGTAATCAACAACCTATTTATTTTGGTGAAGAGTTGGTTTCTATGGATAGACTTTACATAATATTGGTTGTTCAAATGTCAATTTTAGGGGTGTATTCAATTGAGACTTTCAATGACTTTTTTGGGATTTAAAAAGTTTAGGGGTATTCGATGTAGATTTTTGGAGACACTCTAAAAGTATGAGTGTATTCAATTGAAACTTTTATAAACGTTTAAAAAGTTTCTAAAAGTCACAATGTATTCAATTAAAAAAATTTAGAAGTCTCTGTAAGTTTTGAAGTATTCAAATTTTTATAACTTTTAGAGATTTTTATAAAAGTCTCAACGGTGCTAACTTTTAAACATAAAGTACTAAAATAAAATCTCAAAATTTGTCTTTCGTTAATCACAAGATTTTGAGAGACTTTCACATAAAACAAAGAAGAAATTAATATGTATTTTTTTTTTCAATATTTCTCTTTTCTTTTTCCTTCTACGAACATTAGAGTTATGATTAAAAGTTGTTTTTTCTATTGATTTTATTAGTTTCTATTTTTCTTTTTCTTTTTCTCTCTCTTATTTTTTATTTACATTTTCTATGAAATAATTAAATTATATTCTTATAACTTTTTTTTTTCTTTTTTCATTCATTTTTTCTGAAAAATGTTTATTTTAAATTTAATTATAAAATTTTATATAGACTAATTTATAATTAAATTTAAATATATATTAGTTATTTATTTTTTAAAGTTATATTATGTTAATAATATTGAATATTAAATTTATTTTTTATATGTATAATAATTACTATTTATTTAATTAAGGTCTTAAATTTTTATTCTTTTTAAAATATTTTTTTATTATATGGGTGGAAAAAAGAAGGATAAGGGAGAACTGTGAGAAGTATCATCTCGTATGTGATAATTTTATAATATTGCATTAGATCCACATAAATTCTATTTCAAATGAAAGTCTTCAAAAATCTTTTGAATTCTATACAAATCTCTAAAATGAAAGTTTATAAAAGTTTACAAAAGAATTCCACTAATTTCATACAAATCTCTAAAAAATTCATGAAATTCACTTAAGTTTTCAAAAGTCTCGGATCGAATACATCGCCTTTAGTGTAATATAGCTTTAATTATTATTTATTTGTACTCTAAATAAGGGTATAATAATCTTTTCACTAAAATTTTGACTATTTGACGAAATAATGACGAAATTTGTCCGATAAACATCAAATCATAGCCAAAAAAATATGTTAAGGAACAAGATTGCAGTAATCAATGGTGGGAAAACATGATTCACATTGAAGTTATAAGATAAGATTTTGGAATATTTAAGAAAAATAGTATAAACTTCTTCAACAATAAAAAAATCCTACCAAATATTCTAATTAACAAAGCTTAGTGCATCGATATTCGCTATCGTGATTCATATTCTGGCGCATTTGATAAAATTTAACAGATTCTGATAAAAGTTCAAGGTTTCACTTGACATGATTTTTGTTTTTGCTTTTATTTCTCGTAGAAGAAATTTACGATGAAGTTATATTTGTCAATTTCCTCCAAAAATTCTAATAGCGTGACGAAATATTTTAAAAAATTATCCAAACGTATTCAAAAGTAGTTTTTATTTTGAAAAGTCGAGCCCAAATGATATAATTGAAAAATCGATAAAAGTTGTGAATTTTATGAAATGTGTAGTTAAAATTAATTATTGATTTCGACAGTAATTTTTTAACAACTAAGCACTAAATCTCATTTATTTTCAAGTCTAAAGATTTAAAGCATGTGAACATAATCTCAATCTTATCGCATGAAATTAATCGTATCTTCTGCGAATCTAATCCAGTTGGTCAACTAAAATTATTTTAGGCAAATATGAGAGTATCTAGCAATTATGTCCTTTTAATCAACAATAATGTCGTACTTGGTCCCACATATTTTTTTTTTTTTTTTTTTCGTCTTGTACAGTTTATTTTACAAAGTGATTATTAATTTTTTTTTTTCCCCTTTTGAAAGAAGTGCAAACTAATCGAAATTTAAAATAAAAAATGCGACGAAAAAAGTTAAAAAACGAGAACGATTATCGGACAAATTTTGTAAATTTTAATGCAAAGAAATGAAATTTAACACTTAGGAACACTTGTTTATGTAGAATTTGAACTGTGGCACAATTGTTTGCATGTGCCGAGCTAGGGTACCAGGCTTCGGTTCGCAGGCCGGTACCCGGCTCTCTCACATTGGGGGGTGGGTGGTGCATTTTTGGGGACTTTTTTATTGAGGCGGGTCCGCATCGGACCCACCTCATTGTAGAGAAACTCTTGTTTGTATTTTGCAAGTTTGTGCCAACCTACCATCATTGGCATTGCAACTATGAATCCAAAAATCCAGTCACAGTACTAGATATAATAATATGCCCATTGAACATGGAAAATTTAAATCAGAAAGCATAATAATTATGTCTGAAATCTGATTATAAGTGGTGAAAATAAAATAAAAATTAGCTTCGACTAGACAACTTCAATAGGACAAAGAACGTTGCGAGTGTTATGGTTTACACATGGGAACATTGGAGGGAATAATAATGACGGATGTTGTTTCGGATATATTATTTTATAATTTTTGAAATCACGTTGTTATGCTCTTAGGACTTCAATCGTTGAGATTAATCTCACAAATCAATGCGATCAAACGATAATTGATCGAGCATAAAAACAAGAACATCATGAATTTATCCGAAGGTCTGGATTCCCCCAACCACGGGTTATTTCCTCCACTTAAAGTGGATATGACTTCAATGCAATTAGTGGTTGTTTGACATCCATTCTTTTGAAGAATGAGTTTTTGAATAGTGATTGATGTAAAGAATGTGTGGTTAAAAAGTAAAAATAATTTCTGGGTTTATGTGTAATATTATTTTATTTGGAGAATGGGTGGTTAAAAATGAGTACTGTAGAAAAATAAGAATGAGATTAAAAATGGGTGTCAAACAGAGGCTTAGGATTATACCAATCTCTAATTACAACTTGTACAAGCCACTTAAAGCACCACCGCAAATGAAAACCCTAGGTTCCAAACTACACCAACCTCTAATGAAACTATACTATACATAAATTATCGTCTCCTTAACACAATAACATAATCGTTCTAAAAATCTCACTCAGTAATCACTAAGATTATGATAGATTGCACACAACTTTTAGAGAGGGAAAATGAGACGAGAACACCCTTGTAGAGATAGAAAACGAGAGTTCAACATAACTCTAGAAGTGAGATCACGACTCTACATATACCGGCATCCAATGTCTTGGTTAGAGCTTGAAAAATCAATGGCTCTTTTAAAATAAGGCGTTTCACTTCTTTTTTTATACTTCCAAAATGCACTTTTAAGGGGCGCTTGATGCATATTTTTGAGGGAAAAAAATGCATGTTATGATGTGATGTGATGGAAAATGTGTGGTTAAAAAATAAGTAAAAGTTTTGAATTTGTGTATAATATTATTTTATTGAAAAATGTGTGGTTGAAAATGAGTTTGAAACGATGATGATCAGAATATGGATCAAACAGGCGTTAAGTCAAAGCATTTTATATTACATTTCCCACAAACATAGAGTTGAAAGAACCAAAAAATGCCTTTTCCCCCTTTTTTTTCAATCCAAGTGTAATGCAGAAAACGTGGTGCTAAATTTAAAAGTTTATAAAAGATTACTACAATTGGCTACTTCTCTTATGCTGCTGTTTTCGTCAATTGCTGAAAAAGTAAACGTAGAAAGGAGGGGAAACAAATGGTTGGATATTTGTATATCAAATCTTTACCGTTGGGCCCCGCTATTCTCCATTAAATTATAATTCATTTTTTTTTCTCTTATTATCAAACACACATTCTTCAGTAAAATAATATCACACGCAAACCCATAAACTTTTCTTATTTTTTGACCACACAATTTTCAAAAAAAAAATTACTATTCATTTCATTCTAATGCGGAATAATGGTCCAAACTTGTATTATATTTCACTTTATTTGTTGTCCGACCATCGACCGGATGAAGAAAATTATGTGTTTATTACAAGGTTATTATACTCGAATTGAATTGGTTCAATATGAATACCACTGAATTGCCTATTAGACTCGAGAATTCGACTTCATATTCTTCAATATAAATTTCCAGTACGATTTTGTAACATCAATTGCAAATAGGAGGTAAGACTCCTTTTGGGGGGCGTCTGCGGCGGGGGTTTGTTGTAAAAAAAATTCTCAAATTTTTCTGTACAATTAGCATGGCTGTATCCGGTTCTTGTATTTTTTCCAATATTAATATACTTATGAGGTTGTCAACTCTTCACGAGTAGTTTACTTTCAACACACGCAAGAGGCCGTGGAAAATCTCAAGTGACAAGACTAAGAAATCTCTAAAGATTCTCTGCTTTTATTTTTAGAATTAAATAACTTGTACACTCTTTGTGTACATTAAGTTTGACATTTCAAGATTTATCAAAATTTGTACCATTGATTGTTTAAAAGTATTGTTAAAATTAATGTATAAAAAGTCGCTACTTCACAACGACATCATCAAACTCGATGTCCTATAACAAAATTGATATTTTTATTTGTCCTAAGTGTCATATACTGTACGTCGATTGATTGATGATCGTGAAAACGAATATTGTAAGAAAGTTTGACATGATTGTTGTCTTGTCCTATATTTGTTAAACAAACACAGTCCTTTGTCTCTCATATCTGCTAAGGCAGTGGGTCGAAGGACCACTAATGACAGCATCAATCAGGACTAGAGGGCCCAAATTTTCGTGCAATTGGCCTGCATATTCATTAACTTTTGACTATAGCGTTAGGCTTCCACCACTTTCAATTTTTATTTGTTTTGTTTTTTTTTTTTTGGAAAAAAAAAAATTATAGAAAAAATGTTTCGAAGTCATGTTTGGAAGGTCACTATAATTTAATCACTTGTGGTTAGAGAAGATAGATAAATAGTAGCCACTATCGATTGGTCTCTTAAAGTTGAATACAAACGTTTAATTTGAGATAGTAAGATGTCGATGAGCGTAGAGACTATGTTACAAGATCATGTGGGCCCGGTTATTTGTCACGTAATAGTTTTGCTGTGTTATCCTCGTCACTAAATTAGTTCCAAAATCCAAATGCATTCAATCCTTAGTTTCGACTATTCTCGTTGCAAATCTCTAAATTTTCTTTGATATTCTCTAAAGTAATGACTGCAGAGTGAGCGACCACCAAAAAATCAGAACTATAATCTAGAAATGGATAGGGGGAATTGGATTAGGGAGTACAAGAACAAAAAAAAGAGTCTCACTTTTTCTCTCTGTGTGCGGCATCGACCAAGGTTGTTTGGTTGTCAAGGTCGACACCACCTAGATCTTTTATAAACATGTGGTTGTTTTCTTTGTCTTCTTCGGTTTAGAAACCTCAGGGGATCATTACTTTATTGATCATTGAGTTTTGCTTAAAGTTTTCAAATATTACTGAATTTCAAAAGTTTTCTCATTAGTCATTGAACTTTAAAAAATATAATTTCACTAATGGGAAAACAAATTTCAAAAGTTTTCAGTGATAAATGAGATTACATTTTGTAAAGTTCAGTAACTAATTGGGAAACATGTGAAATTCAACGACCTCTTGAAAACCTTATGTAAAATTCAATGACTAATAAGATAATTTATCAGTTGTTATGTTTCTTTTCCTTTTTTTATATAGATTTTTTTCATTCTTTAATTATAGAGAGGTTAGCTGACAACCTTCTCAGTTACCCCAAGATAAGAGACTATTATTTTTTTTCTAAGTCTGACGAATGTGGGGGTAGGACTTAGGAGTACAAAAAAAATGAAAAAGAAAAATTCCAAAAAACCATAAAGATTGGTTAATTACCTAATTAGTCACCGAATTTCAAAAGGTTTCCCTTTAGTCACTAAACTTTACAAAATAAAATTTCATCCATCACTGAGAACTTCAAAAAAATTCCCATTAGTCACTGAACTTTACAAAAATGATGGATGAGAATCGTGAGATTATATTTGTTAAAGTTCAGTGACTAATGAAGAAACTTTTGAAATTCGTTGATCTCGTGGAAACTTTTTGCAAAGTTCAGTAACCAATCAGGTAATTATCCCGAAACCTTAGTTTAGCCTTTTTGTATTTACAGTCCCTGAACTTTGTATCCTGGTGCAATTAAGTCTAAAGCTTTTAAAGGACATAACAAGGGATCGAGTCAAACCTATAAAATCTGAGTTCTAATAATTTTTTCACACCTAAGCCCATCCAAGACTGTACAATCAGTCTATGCTCACTCCCCTAAAGACGGGAGACTCCACCCTCAAGAGTCAAGATATATAAAATCAAATAAGTAATATTATTTCAATATATTGCAATTACGTTCTATTAACTCTCTATCTTATCCTTGTCAACTGTCAAATAATTAGATTTTGGCTAAGACGATTTCGTCCTTCTAATTATTATTATTATTTTTAAACTTACGCTCACATGTTCTCTATGATCAAATCATATAAAGAATATTTAAGAGTTAAATTTCTTCGCATAGTTATGCTACATGAATTTAATTGCACATATTGGTCATGTCCAATACACTTTCACGTGTACTAAGTTCACTATTTCAAAAATCAATTTGTTACGATCAAGAAAATTGCATACCCAATTAGAAAAATTGTTGATCCTGCAACCTTATTAGAACAAATTGCCAACCTTTGTCGACAGGTGGAGAATAAATCTATTCTCGATCGAACACGTGAGTCTTGTTTGTTTACGCAAACTCATTATCACTTTGCAATCGACACTTACATGTTCAAATATCATAAATGCAATATCAAATTTAAAAGGCATTAATAAACCATGAATATTTATTTAATGACAAAAGAATTTCACACACCACATTATAGTCGTAGTAATTTTAGGCACATATCCCAACATGGAGAAAATGCTCTGATTCTAGTTGATATTGTAGCTTCTATTTATGATATTGGTCGTGAGATTTGTCAGTTCATTTTTTTAGAAATGGGAATCGAGTGGCTCATACACTTGCATCTTTCGCTACTTTAGGACTAGTTAATGATCATCGGAGAGATCCTATGCCTTATATTATTTCACATGGTAATCGTCCCAATTTATCTTAATCATAGTGACTTTGTGTTTTAAAAAAGGAAAAAGAAAAAGAAAAAAGGACCCACTATTTGAGTGGATTCATCCTTTTTTTAATTGGGCTAAATCATAGGCCATAAAACCATGGGAAAATTTCAACTTTTTCAAGTTTTCATTTCAAAAATCATATCATAATTCAACATTTTAATATTAATAATAATATTTTAATCATATTTTCCCCTCTTTCTCTCTCTCCATTTAATTTTAAAACATCGAACCCCACCACCAGAGGTGACACTGCGCCCGCCACAACATGACACCACCAATGCAACAGTAGCACGATGCGAATAGGACCCAACATGTTTGTTGAACCCTTACCCCATTTGCCGCATTGAAATGCAAACACAAACACAGACGAAGCGAGCAGCGGCATCATCCACATGTTTGAAGATCTAAGAGCGGTGGCGTCATATCCAACGTCACGACACGGTAACTTGGGATGAGGTGATGCAGTGGTGAGATGCTGACGATGGTGGTGAATTTGCTTAGGATGTGGTGGTGGTGTTGATGCTGCTTATGGTGATTTGGAGTGATTTTAGTGTTGTCGGTTGTCCAGGTGGAGGTGTAATTGTGGTGGTAGATCTGGCGGTGGCGACGTCAGTGAGGGTGGTGGTGGTAGGGGCTCTATGGAAATCACCATCACCATTCTGACAACAAAAATCAAAACTAATACCTCGTCGTCACCACAAGATCCACGATCACCTGTAGCACCACTATTAGACATGTACCACCACCAATACCACCGTAACCTATCACCGCACCAACATCACTAGTAGGCGGTCAAACAGTATCCCCACCAAGGTCCCTAGAGCCCCTAGCACCACAACCCTCACTGTCATCGCCACCACCAGATCCACCACCACCGTCGTACCTCCACCTGCACAACCGACAAAGCCCCCAGCACCACCAAAATCACCCCAAACCAACATAAGCAGCACCAATACCAACAACACCACCACTACACTCCAAGTAGATTCACCACCACCGTCGGCATCTCACAATCGCAGCACCTCATCACCACTACAATGGTGACATGAAAACCATTGCAAAGCATATATAACCACCGCAAAGCAGATCTATTACACCGCTGCTACTGAAAATCCTGACAGCATAAAAATCACCCCAAGTTACTTCATCGTGATATCGGAGATGAAACTACCACTCGCAGATCTTCAAGCATAGGGATGACGCTGCTGCTTGCTTCATCTGTGTTTGTGTTTGTATTTCAGTGTAGCAAACGTGGTAAGGTTTAACAAATAGGTTGGGTCTTGTCCACATCATGTTGTTGTTGTGTCGACGGTGTCATGCTGTGGTCGCGACGGCGGTGTGCGCAGTGTCACCTCCGGTGGTGGGGTTCGGTGTTTTAAAATTAAAAGAAAAGAAAATAGATATAGATGGAGAGAATGAGAGAGAATGAAGAGAGGAAAATATGATTAAAATGTTTTAAAATATTATTATTAATATTAAAATGTTGAATTATGATCTAATTTTTGTAATAACAAACTTTAAATCTGATTTTTGAAATGATAACTTAAAGAATCTGGTTGCATGTAATTTCCACTGAAACCATTTTACCTTTTTCTAATTCTGAAAATAAACTATATCAATGATCTCTCTCTCTCTCTCTCTCTCTCTCTCTCTCGCTCACACACTATGTATTCGATCGCTTAGTCAATAGGATTTTACTAGTTGTATACCAGGGTGTACAACCCCTTTACAATAGGAGGCTCGTGTAGGGAAGACAAAAATAATAATATTAATTCAACTCGATACTTGTAAAGTCTTGTTTCGAATGAGACGGAGATTACTAGCCTAATCAGGTAAATGAGACGGTGATTGGACGAGGGTCATTGCCTTGAAACAGATATGATAAACATAGTCACCGCCACGCTACTCAAGCCCGTTTAAAGTTAATTTTAAATTTAAGTTTTTTATCAAATAAAAATAAAAAATTTATCATTATTTTTAAAGAGAATATAAGTTGTTCTTAACAAATTTTAAAAAAGTAATAATATTTATTAATTAAAGATAAAAAAAAATTAAGAAAAAAAGTAAATGGGGCAAGAGACCTGCCGTGTCCTAACCCGCACTACCCCGCTTTAACCAGGTATGGGATAAGGTACGATGACAAAAATACTCGACGGGACAAGGGTGAAAATTGCTAACCCATCTCATTCCCGCCCCGTTGCTATCTCTAGGCTCACATTCAATAAAAAAATCGTCGACGTCTTATTGCAAGGGGACTGTACACCATAGTGTACACCCCGAACATACACATAGCAAAATGCTAATTAGTAATAATATATAAATCAGCTGCCAATAAAACGATGAAGAAAAACAAAAGATTGTACAAACAATTGTTAAAATAAAAAGAGAGAGTACGAATATATATAAAATTAATGGCTAGGGGCTCGATGCATAAAGACATTCCTTCCATTCCACTACCTAATTTTTTATTCATAATTCAGCATTGATTGATAATAAATTTCTTTTAATAATTGAAATAAACAAAGAAAGAAGTGCGAAAGTAATCTTACCCAAATCTTATTTGGTCGGGGATAATATTAAAATATGGATTAGAATAATTATATAACTAAAGTCTTTTTTGGGTTGGTGCAAAAGCTATTATCAATGGGTAAAAAGCTTTGGATGAAATGTTTTGTGCATTGAACATTGTAGTATTGTTGGTTAACTTGAAGCTGTCGGCTTTGCTTCAGACTTAGGATTGCCTTAGTCGTGCAACCTTCGACCTCATTTGTCCCAACAACAAAATTCTACGATAACACAACCACCAACACCGCCACAATCCGATGCAAGTTCCCCCAGCAGGGGCGGATGGAGGGCCCCAGGCTTGGCCCCCTCACGTCCACGATATCAGTCTAGTAGAATTTTTTTATTGTCCCCCATCACATGCCCAACACCACTGCAAGCTTCCATGTTGTTGGAAATTCAACTAGATAATAAAAAAGGGAAATATATTTAGGCACATATTTTATTTCGATAATGGTATTAACAGTTTTTAGACACCTATCTAATGTGAAAAAGCTTATTTCAACACTCAAAATTAATCTAGCACGATGTTAACTTTATAGGGAGAACCAATGTTGTTTATATTCTTTTTGACTGGATGGTTTTGAACACTGATTATTGAGATTTAAAAATTGGATTATCGCAGAATTCGGAAAGAGAAAGACTTTGGGTATGTTCTCTTCACTTTTTTCAAGTCGTTTTCTGTTTTCGATTTTTCAAAACAGCGAAAATGCGTTCTCTTTCCTATTTTCGAAAACGTGTTTTTGAAAATAAGTTAAAAATTTAGAAAGAAAACTCAAAACGACAAATTTGTCATTTTGAGTGTTTTTTCAGTTATAATCAAATCAAAATTTTCAAAACGCGTTTTTGATGTTTTCATAACAATTTTTCAAAATGTCAAAAAGAACGTATTTTCAACAATTTCAAAATGAACACTCAAAACACAAAATCCAAAATGAATTCAAAACTCAAAACACAAATCTGAAATACAAGGAGAACAGTCCCTTAGAAATCGATTAATTTTGAATTTATTCATGATGATGAAATCGAATATGGACATACCTAATTAAAGAACTATTTGTGTCTTTTCTGAATTGCCATGGGATCAAAATATGTGGAAGATTAATAAAACTGTTCATATCACATCCTTCTGGATGGTTTTATGACCTTTTGGTATGGCACTTATTTGTTGGTTGCACTTAATCATCGCGTTTCTCATTAGTTTTAGACCTTTGTCTGCATCCATTCACCATTCTGATAGTTGACTCTCCACATACACTCTCCACATACACATAGACACAAAGCCATTGCCAAGTCATCGAACCACAATTTCATTTTTGAAATAAAGGCACCTCGCAATTATTATCCATTTTTGGTTTATTTTCTAACATGAAATTCATTTTTCACTTATTTAAAGACACATTAAAAGCTTAATTTAGGAGAGTGTATTCAATTAGAAATTTTGAAATTTTTTATAGATATCTTTTTTAAGTGAAGGAATTTTGTGAAATTCGTGGATTTTTGTAAATTTTGCATCCGTAAACGTCTATCATTTTATCAAACATTATTTTCTACAGTAAACAATCTCCACCACACATTCATCCAATAAAATATTCTACACACAGACCAATAAAATTACTTTAAATTTCAACCACACATTCTCCAAAAAATATTATTCATTACATCATTCTTCTCCCAATAATGGAAGACAAACACACCCTTATAATGAATTTTTTTCAAGACTTTATATTTTCATTTTAAAACTTATATAGACTCTTGTAAAATATGACTTTTTGAAAATTTTATTTGAAATAAAATTCACTTGGATCTAGCACAATAGTGACATATTCCATTATAGAAGGTGGATGATATATTCTCATCCCTTTACCCCTTCTCCATGTTTATAAAAAATATTTAAAAGAAGAAAAAATAATCTAATTAGATGAATAAATAAAGGAAATAAAATATGTATATAATATTTCAGTATTTTTTGATAAAAGTAATAAAACAATATTTAATGCTCAGTATTATCGATATGTCAAACCTTTAAAAAATAAATAACCAATCAATATAATTAAAACGTTATTATAAATTAATTTTTATATAAAACTTAATTACAAATTGATATTTTACACTAAACCCTTGTTTGATGGCCATTAATGTGTAAAAACGATATTTTGAATAGTGATTTTTTGAAGAATGTGTGATTAAAAAGTTGATTTTTTTTTTTGAATTTACATACAAAATATTTTATTGTGTGAATATGTAGTTAAAAATGAATATGAGAAATAAATTGTGTTATTTTTAAAGGGAGTCAAACGGGGATAAAAAAAATTGGAAGACAAAAAATACTTTTTTAATTGCGATTTATTTTTTCCATAGAAAATGAAGAGAAACATTAAAAAGAGGGAAAAAAGAAAAGAAAAAATCAAATATAGCCGTTAGAAGATATAATAATTTTTAATCATTGCTCTAATGTTCGTAGAAATGAAGAGAAGAGAGAAATATTGAACGGACAAAAACTATATATTAAAAGGGGAAAATTCACTTCTCAGAGGTTATCTTTAGTAACTTTCAAAATTAACAAAACATCTTTTATATTTCTGAAATGAGAGATTGACCTATACATACAAATATATAACAGCTTCCTAAAAAATAGCCGTGACGTATCATGAAAGCCGGATTATCCGTTGTAACAAATTAACTTCCCAAAAATACAATCCCTAACGCAGCAGATGATTAGAAACCACAGATTAGTGAAATTGTTATTCTACAGTCACCGGAAATCTCTGTGGCGTCGTTAATCGGAATATCCAGATCAGGAGTCGAAGAAAATAGTCACAGATAAAGCCACAAATAAGCTTGCTGACAATTCACGTAATCAGATTCCACATCGTCGAACCTCTTCGAAATCAGAAGTCACTGGAAATCTCTGAGGCGTAGTTAATCAGAACATCTTCGAAATCAGTTGACTCATATTGATCAGGTATGTCATATAGATCAATTATTTAAATGTGATCATGCGTCCTTCATGAAGCAGACAGGAATCATACTATGCGTTCTGCATTTTGAAAAAAAATATGTCGTATTTTTGTTCTAGGTTATGCCGAGGTCAGTGACCTGTTCACGTATGTGATTCGTATATTATAATATGCCCGTGACCTGTAGTTTTCAGCAAGCTTTCATAATATATGTTCTGCCTATGTCATAAATCAGAACTATGTCCGTCACCTAGTCTGTGTCATAATTAATATGACCTATAACGTAATCTATCTCTTAATATGTGACTTATTCTGTGACCTACAATTCTAATTCATGTGACTATGACTATGACTTAATATGTGACTTAGTATGTGACCTACAATTCTACTGCATGTGACTCTGACTATGACTTAATATGTGACTTCGTCTGTGACCTACAATCTGTTTTTTGTGTTTGGCAGAAATGGAAATCATTTACATTTGTTTGCTGAATGGGACACAGCTATCATTAGTGTTGATCGATCGTAACTGCAGTTATTCGAAGCTTCTTGATACAGTTATGATAGAGTTCGACATGGATCCTGCTAAGGTCGCAGTCACAATGAGTTATGAGTTGATTAACAATCTGCCTCCGGTCACAATAAAGAATGACAATAATGTGTTGTTGTACGTAGTGTTGAAGGAAATGCATCGTGACCCTTCCAAGTATCCAATTAAAATTGAGGTCACAGATGTTGAATGTGTTGAACAACGTCTTGCAGTACCAATTTGTGTACAATCTATTGAAAAGGAAATATCGTTACAAGATTTGTCAACAGATATATGTGGATCAATAATAGAACCAACATCTCACGAGTTCAAACATGTGGTCACAGTTGTATCATATGCGGACTCTAAAGAAGTAGAGAAAGGAGTTGTTTTCCATAACAAAGAGATCCTTAAGCTGAGCTTGTCTTTATATTGAACCACACTTCTTCTTCATTTGGTTGTTTAACCTGTCTCAGTAGGAAATAGTGGATCAACTGCGATTGAATGACAATGTCATCACACTCTAGAAAGTGGCCAAAACACGTGTTACGAAGAATCTGTCCTTGTGCCTCCTTCAGATTGTTCTTAAATTTCAGCAACACGTCCTTCGTGTTAATGACAGTAATTTTACCGGGAGACCAACTTTTCTCTGGAATATCAAATGTCCATACCTGCATACAGATCACCAAATAACGTAACTCATTAGTAGTCACAGCCTCCACCCATGGATATTCTTCAAACAAACGAAGCATAACTCATTGTTGGGGAGGTCATAGAAAAAACATTTTGTTCTCAAACGATTTGGTCAGTCACAGACATGATTAATTTTCCCATTGCACAAATTCTTAAAACACACGAAACATGAATCTTTTTCTCTGGATCACAATACTGATTACCAATTTGCACTAAACTCATACATCACAAAATGAGTATATCATAAGTCCCAAATGCCATCAATACACCTTACCCATCAGTTTTAGGGTTAGAACATATGATTCAATTGAAAAACAATTATTCTGAAACTATCTCGCATACATTTTTTTCGGTCTTTTTTTGCCAGACCGATTCGATTTGTGTCTTTTGGACGACGAATCTTCATGGACCGCCTCCAACTTTCTTTTCCCTCTTCCATCCGATGTCTCACCAACATTCATCGCTCTAACTTCACTGCTCGAACGAGTCATTTGGGTTTGGGTTTACGATGTAAGATTGTATAGCTTCCACAGAGTTCTAGGTGTGGAATGTATAGTTTCCGAGTTTGAAGATTTTAGAGAGTCGAAAAAACGTGTTCGGTGACTGCAGCGGCGATTTCTTCGGAGAAGAATAGTTTGAATATGCTCTGCGTCGTGAGTTTGAGAAAAATAGGAGTTTGTGGAGGTTTCGAAATGTATGGAAGTTACGTAGTTTTTCTATTTTAAAACACGTGACTTATGGGATAAAAACTGTTACGTAAAATATCTTTTAAAATCTAATATATAATTATATTGTATCTATTTAAAAAAGTTATGACTTTTGAATTTTAAACTATAAAATTTGATTTTGGAAATTGGATCTCCAAAAGTAGGGAATTGTGTAATTTCCACATATTAAAAAGATTCATTTGTGAAAATCTCCCAAAATCTTGGAGTGAATAAGACTTTTGTTTTTGTAGTTTATGCCTAAAATTCTAGATACTTTTATAAAGCCTTAAAAGTCGTTGACATTTTGAATATTCTGACTCATTAGCTTTTTTTAAAAAAAATTAATAATAATTGAATACGTCAAAATTTTTAAAGAGCCTTAAAAAATTTCATATTGAATACACATAAACTTTTTAAATCATAATTTTTTCTTAAAAATATCCCAAATAAATACATCCTCTCAAATTTTTCAACATAGATATGGACACTTGCGTTAACATATTGTTGTAATCTTCTAACAGCACTGAATTATTAATACCATTACATAGACATGGAACCCACCTAAAAAGTAAAAATGACCTCATTTAATTCCAAATTAATTCCTACCACTGCATTTAAACATCCCATGTTAAACGAAACTGCTATACACACACACACAGAGCCCACCTAAAAAGTAAAAGTAACATCAACTTGTGTTTGACATCTATTTTAGAGAAGAAATTGACTTGGAGTAGTGATTGATGGAAGAATGTATGATTAAAAAGTAATGAGAATTTTTTGATTTATGTGTAATATTATTTTATTAATAGAATGTGTGATTGAAATGAAGAGAGAGAAAAAAATGAGAATGAAAATGAAAAAAAAAAAAATGGATGTCAAACAAAGGCTAATTCCAAATTAATTCCTACCACTCCATATATATATCGAGTATGACGAATTTTTTTGGCAAAAGGAGTTTGATAAGTTTTGAACTCGGGTTTTCTATTGGTTGTAGAAGAAATGACATTACACTGGTTATCCAATCGTTTTGATGGATTAGGCAGCTTATGTGACAAAGTAGGATAATCAAGTTGTTCTAATTCATTGTCTTTATCAGTCGTACATTGAGTTTTTGGGATAGTTGGTGTAAAATCAACCCCCTATAGCTTATCGAATGAAGTCGAAATTCTTTATGATTGAAAAGGATTTTCAGATTTAGTGCCCGTTTGAGCCACATTATTAGAAAAATGAGAATGAGAAATATAGCCGTTATGGGCCCCACATAAGAGATAGAAAATTTGAATTTAAATGTTGATGTGATGGATAACGGTCATATTTTTCATTTTAAGGAGGAAAAAATGGGGCTCAAACAGGGCCCTAATCTCAAATCTGGAAGAGTAGGATCTTCGAAGATTATTTGATGTAGATTCCTCAAAAATCATTTTGACATGTCCATTTGG
This sequence comes from Fraxinus excelsior, assembly GCA_019097785.1. Taxonomy (NCBI): domain Eukaryota; kingdom Viridiplantae; phylum Streptophyta; class Magnoliopsida; order Lamiales; family Oleaceae; genus Fraxinus; species Fraxinus excelsior. The sequence goes on from CM032629.1 coordinate 31,798,239, forward strand.
AAATGAAATTGTTTGATTTGGAATTGTTCAGACATGAGCAAGAAGTAGGTTTTGAACATTTTTAAAACCCCATTCAAGTCATCTAGATTGAAGGTTCCATGGCATCCTTTTTGGAATCGTGGTATTTGAATGAAGAGGATTAACCTAAATCAAAAGACTTTCTTCTTTAGGAGAAGAGGGAATGGTTCGAATATTGAGTTGAGTGTTCATAAGCTCGTAATATATACGATATATTACAGCAAATGCTTTGGAACAATCGTTAAAATCGAGATTTTTTGTTTGAATTTGAAGAGTAAGAGCATTTAGAATAGCTCCATCATTAAGATTGATAGTAAAAAAAAGCTAGGACCGCTTTCAAGATTTGATTCTAAAACATATAATAATGAATTTTCAAATGTGAGAAATCTCTTATCTCTAAGAGTTAAGATGACGGGAATGTCTAGACCAAGTCTAAACAGAGGTTTGACGGGAATTTGTATAAGTTCTACATGAAGATATTTGTATTTCTTCTTATGGGTTTGAATAGTATTTGTTGACTTCGAAAATTGTATAAACAAAATTCAAGTCAACTTAGAATGTAAATAAGAACTTGATTGATCGTAAATCACATATTACAAGATTCAAATACCATTATTCCTTTTTCTTTTTGAAAGAGATATTTGGAATGTGAAATGTAGAAATATTTGTAATGTGAAGTGTTTGTTGTTCACTTTTCCCCCTTCGCTCATTTCTTTTATAGGGAGAAATCTGCATGTATCATTCATTTCCCCATCTTATCAACTACAGTGCCGAGCTGAGAAAGTACACTACTAGTATGTTTGGATTGGTTAACGAACTCGATCTGTTAGATCATCATAAGTTAACCTTACATGTGGTCCCCAACAATTAATGCGTTACTTAAGGAAAGAAGCCAAAGCATATTATTTGTACAATTGGTGGGCGTTGATGTAAGATCTTCCATATGTCATTTGTCTATTGACTATTAGTACAATGTGTAAGAAATTTTCAATTATTATGTCTCCTTAGACTTCGATAAACCACAAAATCCGAGTTGACCTCACATATCCGAACTCTCGTTAGCACATGCTTATCGCATGTACCAAATTGTACTTATCGACCTTGAAGATTGGATGCCAACAGTATTTTTTGAAAATAAATTTTGAGTTGTTTAATTCTTTTGTTGCAAGAGTTTGCTCAAATGTTTTAATAACATAATCTTGATGAAAATCAAACTTTCATATTTCATAGGTAGAACTTTTGTCCGCCTTTAGAATAGTCCAGTTATGCAATTTTTGTTCAATTTGAGCAATTTAAAGTTCAAGAGAATTGAAAGTATCTATTGAAGATGCAGATGCATGTTTTTGATCTAATTCTGCATCTTCTAGAAATGAGTCTTAAAAATTACTAATTCTATTTTTTGAACCATTAGATCTCCTAATTAGGAATAGAAGACACGATTCATTAAAATAAAATTATAATTACGTACCACAGTAGACTATATGATAGACTGAATCCAACCTAACCTACAACGGGACCACCCTACGCTCACTCGACCTAACGGGCTGACCAACAATATTCAGCAGGCTACAGGGTAACCAACTTCTCCCTTGTCACCATACTTAAATGAATATAATCACTATAACCTCACCCTAATCAACTTGTGGCTCTGATCCCATAATATGCTCAGTTGGTGAATAATGGTAAAAATAGAACTGAAAAATAACTGAAACTTTGAAAAATATGATTTTATTGATGAAATGAATTTGAATACAAAGTTTTTGATGGAAAATTAAAATTACAAGTTTTTGATAGAAAATTAAAATTATGAGGAATATCAATTTTCTAGAAGAGTTTTTCTCCCGCAAAAAAACACCCGAGAGAGTCTTGATCTCTTTTTATACTTGATTTTCGGACTTGAAATCCTCTTAGAATTATATTTCGAATGAATCTTAAACAGTGTCAAGGGACAATGATGTCTGTCAGCATCTTTTTTGAAATAATACTTCCACTTTTTAAAGCTGCTTTAATAAAATCGATTGAAATGAATTCTTATTTATTAAAGTTTCTCAATTATTAGTTTTGATTGGTGATAATGCTGGCAAAAATAACTTTTGAGGTCGTAATTACAGTTGAAAGGGAAGTCTTCTTGAATTATGAACATTGTATCGTCGGTATTTATCCAAATCACTAGGTTCATATAGTCATTTTAAACATCTTTAATTTTCTTCTAAAATTAGTTTGTCAATATCAATCCCATAGCAATCATTTTCGTTTCTTTGGGTATAGCCCGTTTCTTAACTGGTTGGAGAAGAACAATTTTGATTTGATTTGGACCTCCTGGATGTTGACTCGGCTAGAGAAGCAATTATTTTAGATATAATTTCTAACTCTTCTTGTGTTTTGCATTGATGAAACATATAAAATCTTGATTTTTGTGCAAGGAAATTGACTTGATTTTCTTGTACCTTTTTAGGGACTTTTGGAATGTCACTATTTCTTTGCCCTTGAATCCACGAATTAACAACTTTTGGATAGCAATTTGTTTTATGAGATTTTAGCCACCATTTTACTTTGAATCTCAAAACTATACATTTTACATTATATTCGAAATATGGTCTTTGAACAATATTGAAGGCCCAGCAAAATATCGATGAAACTTTGAGATTTAATGCAAATTGGAATAAAAGATTTTCTTGAGGTTTTAAAAATTGTTTTGCATCTGTTTTGAAGTGTTCAAATCCTTGATGAGCAAGTTTGGGTAAAACTTTCTCATCTAGTCCAATATATTCGAACCAAGTTTGAAACTATTTTGAAAGATTTGAAGGACGTGTTTGGTTAAAAAGTATAAATCGGGAGTCATTGGTCTGAAGTAAAAAATATGATACCAAGCATCTTCGCAATCCAAATAATTGAAATGAGACTCAAATGATTTCATCCTTAGACAAACACATTAGTTTCTCATCCCATGAGTGTTGTCCACAGTCTTCATACGACAAAACCCTTCGAATATTTATTTTTGAAAAATCAATGAAATTTGATTTTTGAGGGTTTGAAGTACGAGTTATGATAGTCGATCCGGTTTTAGTAAGGATTGCTTCATAAAAGACTCTAGAACTTTTGAGATTTCTGGGCAAAAAATGAAAACGAGGAGGAAGTAAATCTTGAAGACATTCATTAAGAGATGAATACATATGTACCCATGATGTTTCCATTTTGAAAACAAGTAATTGAATAGGCTTTGTAAGATAGTGAAAAGTCTTTGAGGGATTTATGTTTGGTAACTTGCTAGAACCATGTTGAACATTTTATTTTTATTTTGAAGTTTGAAGGTTTTGGTAGATCAAAAATGTCTTTATTTTGAGTAGGCCGCCTTGCAAATATTTGTTTTGAAACAAAAATTTTAACGTCTTATAGTAAAACATCTTTCGAGACTTTACAATCAATTTTTAAAATAAAACTTTTATTAATTAAATCATCTTGAAATTTTGAAATATATAGAACTATTGATAAAAATTCTTTTTTGATTGTTGAGTAATTTTTTTGAGGGTCGTTCCACGTTCCTATGTGGAATCTCACCGGCTGCTCTGGACTAGATTCTTTTGAAATTTGCTTTAGTATCCCACCATACCCTATGTCCGGCGCATCTATCTCAATAATAATAGAGGCTAATGGGACAATAATGGATAGACATGTAATACTATTGACTGCAGCTTTAACCTTTTGAACAACTAAAGTATGCTCTGGGCTCCAAGGTAATGGATATTTTTGTAGCCTTTGAAAAAGAGGAGCACAAAGTAGCCGCATAATTTTAACAAAATCGGCCACATAATTGACACAACTTAAAAGGCAATGCAATCTTGTTTTATTTAGAATTTCATCAAGAAATTTGTCGGTGAATTCTAGACTTCTTTGAATAAGAGCAAGTATTCCTACATGAATTTAATGGCCTAAGAACCTAATACGAGTTTGACAAAGAATGACTTTTTAAAATGAAATAGCTAAATTATTATTTTTGATAACATGTATGAATGTATTGAGATACTTGAAATGTTGTTTTAAACTTTTAGAATAAATTAAAACAATATCAATGTAAACAATAATAACATTTTGATATGAGTTGAAAATATCATTCATAATTTTTTGAAATTGAGATTGAGTATTTTTAAGCCCGAATGACATGACATTCCGTTCATATTGGCCAAACGGAACATTAAAAGCAGTTTTGTATTTATCTTCTTCCTTGATTCTAATCCATCGAAAATCTTTACTAAGAGATTTGTAATTGATAATAAGCCCCTGTTCGAGTGCCTCTCACAAACTCTTCGTGCTCACCGTGATATATTCCCTCCCCTAAATGCGTCTTACTCAAGTACCCCAGCACCCACAAAGCATACAAACTCTACAATCTTGATACACGGTCCATTTTCTGTACTCGTGACATCACCTTCCATGAATAACAATTTCCATTTTAGGATATTCCAAACACATCTTCCTCTCCAATCATTCCTCTTCCCATCTCTGAAACTATTTTATCAACTCCCCAAACATCTCTTAACCCTCTTGAAACACCATCTTCCCCACCTTCACCACCTTCCTCACCTTCACCTCCACTCGTAGAGGTGTCAATCCAGGTCGGCCCGCCAACATGTGAGCCCGGTAACGGCCTGCGTGAAAAAAAGTCCGCCAACTGCGGGTTCCAGACCGGTCCACAATTTTGGACTACAACCCAAGCCCCCCCGCTGACCCATCCGGGTCAAGCCCATGCAGGTCACATGTCGCGGTTCGTTCCGGTTTGACTCGTATGATTGTATAAATAAAATTATAAAAATATAGAATTTTTCATATTTATAGCAAAAAATATAAATTTTTTTCTTAAATGTAAACTAAGAATTGAACAAAATGATAAATTCATAATTATATCAAGAAATTTTTACATAAAATTCAAATTAAATGTTATATGAATTATTTATAACTTTGCAAAATTTAATTTAATTTAAACAAATAACAACTAAATGCATGTCTAATTACTATTATCAAATATTTATAGTATAAGTACATCCCAACTAGGTGACACTTACTTTTACTATAATTTATAGTTTAAGTACATTCCAACTAGGTTGGCACCTACTTAACTATAATTTAGCTGTTCAAAAATTATATTTTTGTTTTTCAATCAATCTTCAGGAATTGCAAGATTTTTGAAATTTTTTTGATTTTTATTTTCACGGGCCAACGGGTTAACCGCAACCTGTGAAGCCTAAACCCGCGAAACCCACGGGTCACACCTCTGTCCGTGGTCCCGTGTCGATCCGACCGATTTTTACGAGTCTGGCCGGCTCGTCCGTCTTGACACCTCTATCCACTCGTCACTCATCCTCGTCCTCGTTGCCACACTACACAACCGCCTATCTCTAGGACTACATATGCCCCACCTTACATACAAAGCCCACGGCGTCTCCACCTACTATAACGACTTCAGGTACTACTCATCCCTTATCTGTCTTCCTTTCATATTCTAGATTTTCTCCATCCCATATTGCTTATTTAAATGCTCTCACCTCTTGTATTGAACCTTTAAGCTATTTTGATATTATTCGACACCCTAATTGACGTTAGGCAATGTTCTCTGAGCTCCGAGCCCTTGAAGACAACTCCACTTAGGCTCTCGAATATCTTCCATCTGGTAAGAAACCCATTGGATGTAAATGGGTTTTCAAAACCAAACTCAAAGCCGACGGATCCATTGAGAGGTACAAAACCTGATTGGTTACCAATGGCTATACTCAAGTTAAAGGTCTTGACTATCACGAGACTTTTGCTCTGACTGCCAAAATAACCACTATCCACTGCTTATTGGCAATCGTTGCAACAAAAAATTGGATCATTCATTAGCTTGACGTCAACAATGCCTTTTTGCGTGGCGATCTTGATGAAGAAGTCTAAATGACCCCACCACTCGGCTATTGCACTCAGGGGGAGACCCGTGTTTGTCGACTCAGAAAGTCCCTATATGATCTCAAGCAAGCCTCCCCCAACTAGTTTTTCAAACTAACTACTGTACTTTTTGATGCGATTTTTCGCCAATCTTAGGCAAATCACTCATTATTCATTCTTGTCACTCACACCAGCATCACTATTGTTCTTATACATGTTGACGACATCTTAGTCACAGGCAATGCCCTAACCTAAATTCAATTTTTCAAGAACCTTCTCTCCACTCACTTCAAAACCAAGGACATTGGCTCTCTAAAGTTCTTTATTGGCCTCGAAGTTGCACGTTCTTATGTAGGCATTTTCCCAAATCAACGGAAATATGTTCTGATACCATGTTAGAAAACAATGGAGATGTGTTCGAATAATTAAGTATATACTTCTGTATTTTGCTTTACAAAATATATAGGTGTACAATGAAACTAAGTATGGAAATTTACAAAATAATGCCTAAAAAGAAGAAATCCTTGATTGTGCAATTCATATGAGTCCGTCAATACATTCTTCCATCAATCACTATTCTATAATTCATTTTTTTTTCCAATATGGGTGTCAAACACAAGTTATATTCAAAATATTATATCAATGAATGTCACTTAAATGATACCTACATTGATGATAATCATATGTCTAGCTAGATATCATTACTCTATTTGTAGTTATCAGAAATCCCAATGTTGAATATGATAGTTGAGGAACTAGTTTGTTTGAAAGTATATTTGAAAAGTGTTTATAATTAGTTAATTTATAAATGGATAAAAATGAATGATAAATAAGTGAGCAATACATGTGATCATATTTACATAATTTAATTTGGCATACGGTAGGACTCAGGCAGTTGGCACGTTCAGACAAGCACCCTTGTTTTGTCACAATCAAGAAGGCTTGTTTAATTAACATCGAAAGAAACAACTTGGACCACGAAAATGAAGTGGGATTTAAATTTTACAGTAAAGGCAATTCCACTTATTTTAGATTTCATTTTTGTAAATGTTTCAAACTACATCTGCCCAAATCTACAAATGGCACGTTTGAATTTTAGTGGAGTCTATTAGGCCACTTAAAGGATAGTACTTGAAGGAGATAGGCTCCACAAGACAAGGATGAATTTGTGATAAATTGACGAAGGTATACACGTTTATGTTGAGAAAGTACGAATGAAGTTATAAATCGATTAAATATTTGGTAGATGACGATTTTATAAAAGATTTAACTATTCCATTTATTGGATTAATTTTTCAGAATAAAACCTCAATTCTTTAAAAGTGATTTCAGAGATGGGTCCCAAATTTAACCATATGGATACACGATGAATTTTTGGTTGCAGTTGAACAAGGTGGTGGACCTTAAGTTGGATCGCGTTGTAAAAACAATAAACCCATGTTTGGCTCTTAAGATAGTTGTTACACCTCGTCACCGAAACTCAAGTCAAAACGCCACGTAGCAATCCACGTGGAAAGAAAATTCAGCAAATAGTCAATTGGTCAAATTTTGAGAGATCAAATGAATGAAGCTATTGTCCTCAAGCACTGCCCAAATGGCCGAAGTACTGCCTAATTTGTAGCATTATCGGACACCGGGAAAGAAGCTAAATAGCTAAAAAATCTTCTTTATGAGATATCGTTAGGATTGAAGAATATATCTTCGATATCTATCAAGTGTGATAGTCAAGCCTCATTAGCAAATGTTTGCAATGAGGTATACAATGTAAAGTTTAGACATATGAGTTTAAGATATGACTATATAAGGAAATTAATCAAGAATTGAATAATTTCCCTAAATTATGTTAAGTCAATTGAGAATCTAACGGATTCCTTAACCAAACATTTAGATAGAGATTTAGTAATATCTACTTCGAGTAAGATGGAGTTGAAACTCTTAAAATAAAATATTCGCCAATTATGGCAATCATACATGTCCTTACTTAATAAGTAATTCACGGGTTCAAAAGGTAACAACAAGTCATTCGATATGTGAATAAGTTTCAACATTATAAAATCCGCAATAACATTATCCTAATTATATAATGTTGGTTGTTAGTTGAATGAGGGTTAAGCTTTGAGCTCTTAATGAAATTCAATACTACAGTACAAATATCTTTAAACGTAACAAAAATACTGAAGGAATTTTACCTAAATGAACTTCGAGGTGGTGCCGCTTCAATAGAGATTTGGAGCTTCTCTCTTAAAAGTTCATTGAATAGGATGAGTGCAAGACCATATTAGCACTAAGCGAAATTGAGGAACTTGAGAACACGTCATACTTGTATGTGTGTTCTTACCGGTATTGTCACAATGAATTATTGGTTCAAAGCTTTCTTACTACCTTTAATTTCGTCTTTACTTTCTCTGAATTACCCTATAGTTAGATTTAAATCAAAAGATTTCTAATCCTTATGCATAAGTATTATATATTTTGAATATGAAATTTTATTGAATATTGAACAATTGGGGAATTGTTGAAATTGCTGTTCGAAATCAATAAAAAGTACGTGGAATAAATAATGGAATTGAGGGACAAAACTTTTGCCTATGCGACCTCATGTGCTTTGGAGGAATGCGGTTGCATGTAGGCACACATGGCGTATTCGCCCTGCTATTGAACAATCTATGCGACCGCATAAAATTAAAAATAGGTCGTTAGCCGATTTTTCGACTTGAAACCTGATGTCATTTTGGATGAAAAATTGTATCTTTTCATCATGTTTTAGCCCTATTCATGTAGTATTTGTTGAGATTTATAAATAGGTGATTAATGATCAATACAAAATATAAACAAACCACTTGAGACCAAATTTCATTCCGCGAGAAAGATTAAAAACTCTTTTCTTTCGTATTCAAAATTCCGTTTATGTGAATTTTGAAGGAATTTCACTATTGATTAGGTGTTTATTCCTTTTCAATGCTTGATAAATCCTGTAAGACATTTACCAAGAATCCCTTTAAGCACCAATTCAATCACAGTAAGGGCAAACATCGTTGAGGACAAGATGTCGTATTTGAGCATTTCTACCATATTCAACATTCTTGATTCTTTCATTTCATGGTCTTCTCCATTCTCTTGAAGGATAATATTCCAACATGATGTTGTCCAAATTATTGATTATACCGGTGAATGAGCGGCAAAAATCTAAAAGCTTATACTAGAACTGGACTTAGAAGACAAGAATTAAACGAGAGGAACAATAAAATATAATTTCTCTCACTCACTTCAGGCGTCGACTATGGCACCCGTAAGTCTATAAGACTCGGTGTTTTTCCTTTTCCCGTTCTCCGCGTTATTAATTTGAAATTTTGCTGGTGTAATACTTGGAACTTTTACCGCTAGAGTAGTTAAGTCCACGACTTTCACCACTGGTGCATGCAATTAAGCAGCTATTTCATTATGGATTTAGGTAAGTCATAAGACATTCACATATATTTTAGTTTTTTGTACTATCATGCTATGAAATTAAATTTTATACATTGCTCATGTCCATTACACTTACAAGTGTACTAGTATCATTGCTCACAAAATCCATTAGCCATGGTTACGACGAAACAAGTGTCACTACTCATGAATCCATTGCGACCGTGTTTGAAATAAGTGTCAACCTTTGATCACGGGTCTAGGAGAACACAATATTCTCAATCGAAATACAAGTAGTGTCTACTTTCGTTTCTTTATGCAATCACCCAACTTGTATTATCAATCTTTGTTTCTCTCAAACCAAATTTTGATAAGAAGTCTACTCGAATGTGGCCGTTGAGAGACCACATATTTGATGTCGCATTTAATCTAATGACACTTCTTATTCATAAATAAAAATGAGAACTGAATCAGTACAAATATGTGGTTGTAAAAGAATTGTTATTCAATTAGCTGAAAATCCCCATCATTGCAAGAGTGGAGCTGTCATTTCCATCTATGTTTTTGTTATTTAAATTTCTGATAAACGTTACATCTAAACCTTAAGTATTATGTAGATAGTAGTGATTGAATAATAATAAAGATTGCATACTTTTCAATTGTATGAATAAGAGATTTGATGTTCAAGTCTTTACGCGCTAGTTGACTTTTCATCTTTATTCAGTATTGAATTTTATCCTAAACACAATGTCCATACGCGATGACATCAATTTCTTAGAATTTGCAAGAAAATTTTAACCAACGTGACATAAAATCGAAGCAATTAATATATTAGTGCGTTGTTACACCCTGAGAATGGTTGGTGAATACGCTAACTTGTATGGACTATGTAGATTCTTCTAGGTCACGTAGTGTGTTCATATCGAATCACTCTATGCATGACCTAAAGGGGAGCATTAATTAAGCGAAAACCAAATTCTTGGATCCAGAAAATAAGTTACCACAGGACTATGCACCTTAGAGATTAAATGAGCGAAGGCTTAATCATTGTTTTGAAGGCGTCGTGTCTCCTCTTTGATGTCAGTGCCTCAAATGTCTACCAATTATATTACATGTACAATGATGGTTGACTAACTTTGTTGATAATCATGATTTGATATTATCGCATTCATTCATTCAAAAAAAATTTAAAAACTACTTTTTAATTCAACTGTCAAGGTTTTGTCACATCAAATATTGTCAACCATCATTATACAAGTAGATTAATTCAGACCCCGTTCGGTAGAGATTAAAATCCAATTAAAATTGAAAATATGGCTGTTATTGGATGTCACTCGTCTAATAAAAGTCAACAATAACGATTAATTTTTCAATTTTAATCTGATTTTAATCCTTACCGTGCCCTCAATATCAACTAGTCACACCTTTGATAAAGCAGCATAGGTTGAAGTGTGGCCAATAGATGAGCATTGCTAGTGCTGCCCTTCTGCACCAATCACAGTCTCTCTCGTACATAAGTGCAATACAGCCAAATGGAAAGACACCATATCTCGGTTTGATCTGCGGCCACCCACCTTTTCCTCCTGTACAAGGAGTCATTTTCGCACCTTTTGGGTAATCATATCAGACAAATACAATTTGGCCCATTTTATTCCCGTCTTTATTTCGACTTCACTTAATTTTACGTGGAAGAGATCGATCTTTGCACCCCAATTTCAGTCAACAACAAGCAAATGAGTGCACAGTTTTCTTTGATATTTTAGGACCAAATTCAGTAAATCCACCCCAAAGTTGATCAATGTGCCACGTTATGTCTTTCCATCAACATTTCAAACATGATTGTGATGAAACTCTTTCTATTCTATACGTTCTTCGTGTATAATATATAATTGTACAAGAAGGATTCACTTAAAGTTGGAGAACCAACATTGTATTTTACTTATGTGATGGGCTAAGACTTAATTGAAATAAAAATGTTAGTTTAATGATCATGCTAGAAACCAAATGAAGTAGGGAGGTGAAAATGAAAACTTGGTTGACCTAAGGTATTTTTGACCCTAGAAATTAATGATCTCCTTCTATGTAATCTAGTAATAAAATTGATTTTGTGCTTTAAAAAGGGTTTGAATCTAGGCTTAGATTGTGTAAAGTAGTTTTAAGGAGCAGCTTTATAAGTGGAGTGGTCCATAGTCCTGTCTGGGTGCCCAGTGGCATGATTGGGCGGTGAAAATGTGGTCTGCTCTGACATGGGTGCTAGCAAATATGCATGTCATTGGTCATTTCGAATATGTGATGGGAATGGGGATGTTATGGGTGTCCATTTGAGTTAGAAAAAAGGCAGTTTTGAGGTAACAAAAATCAATAATACCATATGTACATTTTTTTACACCATTCTTTATATCATATCATATGACGACGTCACATTAGGCAGTTTAAAAAAAAAAAAAACACATTTTCCCGCCAATAATTTTCTTGAAAACAATGGAGTATCAAAGTTAATGTCAAATTTTGAGTGTACATTTAGCATTGTTGAACAAAAATCTCTAAAGAATCTTTCCAACTACTTTATTTTTATTTTTTAAACTAGTGGATGGAGGATCCATAAGAGGAATACAGTAATAAAGACACTGATTTTTGGTGTCCTGGTGGACTTGCACTTGCTAGCTCTTTCTTTGCCTTTTCTTGCACCGTCTTGTAGTGATGCTTTTCCTATTCATCTCCAGTAGTTTGAAGAGCCCAACAAAAATAGTTTTATGTCTGTTATTTGCTTTTTTCCTCTGACGTCTCTCCCTCCCTCCAATGATCTTATCTTCATCTACTTCCTATTATCCTCACTCCATATTCATGCCTCGTCTCTCTCTCTCTCTCCAGTACTAGTTATCCTCTCTTCTCCATATTTGGTAAAAACTAGAATTCCCACAAGTCTGTCTTGTCACCACTGAGGCTGAGGCCTGCAGTTTAAAGGTACGACTGAGGAGTATTCAATACTTTTACTTTTTCCAGCTATAGCTTGTACCCTTATTCTTGTAAGCTTTTCAAGTACTATAGGTCTTGTTTATTGCTAATGATGAATGATCCACTGTAGATTCTTATGACTTTTGCCAAAGTTTCAGATGGGTTTTCGTGGATCTTTGGACGTTGCTTGTATTTCTTGATTTTTTCAGGTCATAAAGTTTAAAATCTTGGGAATTTTTTCGGGTTGCTTCAAGTTCAATTAATCATTTGTTTAATCTTGCTTCCCTTATGGTAATTGTTTGGGGATGTTAATAAACTAAACATAGTTGGCCATTGTTTGACCCCAGTTTTGCAAAACTCAGATTTTCTAAATTTCATTTTCAATCGTTCACGCAATGAAACATTCTACACGTAAATTTTTTTAAAAAAATTCTTACTTTTGAACCCTACATCCTAACCAAAAAAAAAAAAAAATCCATTCCAAAAGCTATTAAGACCAAATAATGGGGCCTTCCTTCAGCTCGATGAATAGAGATAGATGCCCCTCTTCGAGCTGCTCCACCCGGGGCTACCCTCAAACAAGTGCTTAATATATATAGGGTTAGTAAGAATTTTGCTGCTCCTCCTTTGTGACTGCTTTTAGGAAGTGCACAAAACCACAGTAAATATTGCATTTGATGTCAATTTACTTGCTGTTAAAGTAGAGAGCTATGAGCTTGCTTCTTTTCCCCTTATTTGTAGGGAATTAAGACCAAACAGGCAAAGACATCCTGCTAATATGTTTTTCCCATCCTCTTTATTTATTGATCTTTATGAATCAAACATGTACCAGAGGTTTGAACCTTTCTTGGAACAAAATTCTGATATTTATTCTTTACTTTCATTCAAGTTATCATTTTCAACCATAATCTCGATCCCTCCATTGGAAAGTTTCTACGAAGATGGTGCACGTGTCATGCCTTTGATGAAAACTGAATATGATCTTCATATGATGGGGCATTGTAAATAACTAAGTTTTAAGATAGCACACATGAATTTTTATTAATTCCATTCTAATTTATTAGGAACATAGAAATAGTTTCGATCACAAGAATTGTTCATCACACACACACACACTCACTCATTTGACTTATAAAATGCATTTTTGAGACGCGCTTTTATATATGCTTGATTTACTCGTGGATTTTTTTATTTTTTTTTTCAATTCTATAATTTAGAGAATCGTGTGGTGTTATATCACTCAGAATATTCAAAGCAATTATTTAATGCTCAAGATGATCCATTTGGTTAGACATTTTCTGAATTTCAGTCTTTACTATCTCAACTGAGAGCATCTAACCTCTATGTTAATTTCTTATAATAGATTACATTGAACTTAAGTGATATTTTGTTGTTGGGAGTCTTGTTTGAAAACCTTTTTAAAATCACAAGCACAACTATGAATGATGTTTGAATGTGTGAAATAGTTCCAGCAAACTGTCTGTAACTTGAAACAATTCTAGTAAAAGTTTGTGCCAAGTTTCTTACGAAATTATTACAAGGGTGAACATTGAAACAATTAAACTTAGAATAGTATTTTGATGGAGAATATTTGGTAAAAAATAAGGAAAATTTTTGAGCTTGGTGTAGTATTATTTTATTGAAGAATGTGTGATTAAAAATAAGAAAGAATGAAACCAAAAAAGGGACTATGAACCACCCCTAGATTTTGACATTTGAATTTGATTGATGACATCCACAAAATTATCATGAGTTAAGCCATTTGGACATTAAAAGTGTACTTCACTTTTGACAACAACCAAGTTGGCATGACTTGATTGGTGAAAAACTGTTTATTTTTTTAAATCGTCCAATAACGTATTGTCATGTGGCATGATGTAAAAAGTGATTTACATGTAGCATGATTTGAATTGTCATACTAGGAAAAACTTGGGGAAAAAGTTGAAGAAACGGGCCCAATGATAAGACCTTTCTCCAAGGACTAACTTGACAGTTTTGTTTAATTTTTTTAACTACTAATGGAAATTTGCCAAGTGTATGTGTCAGAAACCTGTCATTAACCCTGTTTATCTAGCGGAACTCATATTTTGGTGTCTCTTCATTGCCAAACTCTGAATTGAACCTGTTTAATTGCCATCAACTGCTCAAATGAGTATGATTTCATAACAATTGATATATTGGTAATTTCAAGTTTTGGATCTTAACAATAATTTGTAAAAGTTGATATATTTTTCTTTGCCAAACACTACTAGTCAGGGGTCTTAATCAAAGTTCAAACTTTTTATGACCCTTAAAACATTGTTATACATTTAGAAGCCTTAATCCACAGCGGACAAGCGTTTCTGTTGTTGGATGATGAGGTATACCCCTTCAATCCATTGAGAAAACTTCAGCTGCATTTTGCAGCAGAAGCTCTAAGCAAATGTTGTGTGGTAGAGCACTTTTTAGGATTTCACCGTCTTCGCCTAAAACAGTCTCTTATCGACCGCCACATTTATAATTGAGGGACACATCTTAACTTCAGTAATTGCCTTCAAAAATAAATTTGTTGTCCTTTTCTAAAGCTTTTACGAATGACATGTTCTTAGTTACAGATTTCTTCTCCATAGTCTAGATTCTTATGCCCGCTTTATTGATATGATGAAAAATATTATTTTATTGAAAAATGTGTGGTTGGAAATGAGTTTTGAAAGAATGTATTTTAAAAGAATGTGTGTCAAACGGGGGCTTCATATAGATTAAGTCGATGCATAATCTTTAGTGATATGGCCATCTGTCATTTACTTGATTGGAAGCAAATATGATACATGGAGGTTTTAACATAGTTCTTTGATTTTATTTTGCTTTTTTTGTGCTCTTTTGTTGTACTTTTTTACAACGCAGGCAGCTTGAGTTTTATTCTGCCATAGTAATCATGTTCTATAGTTTATATATATGATTCGGAATCTCACATCAAAGACTATTTGGACATTTTTACATGGGCTTCACTTCCATCATAGGTCCAGTAGCCTGGTCTATATTTGATCGTGCGAAAGTTTATACTCCAGATGTAGATATTTTACTTCGAGTTATGGTTGCTATATCTACGAGACTCGTCAATTATCTGTAGTGTACGAGTGTATGCTTTAGGTCCCTATCTAATAGAGCCTTTCTTAATTATCAGTTCTAGAACCCCTTCGGTTATAGCAAACACAGAGTAGACCATCCATAGTGTGTACGTAACAGAACTGGTATAGCGGATAGTTATATGTTCCTGAGTTGCTGATCTGTCATCACTTGGTGTTTATGTTTCATACATTGTTGGATTCACCCCGGTAAACGATAACCGCAGACAAGACATGCTCATCTTGCTACTAAAATGTCAAAAAAAATAAAGTATGTCTGATAATATTTTAGATAAATGAAGAGAAAATGAATGTTTGATATCTCAGAGATACTTTCATTCATGATTGTCAACTGTGTCCTGACGGTTCAACTACCATTAATGTAACTTAAGACTTAATAGATATCTGTCCTCTTTAAGGGTTAAGTATATGCTTCACCCATGAAATTTATGCTCACACTCTCTTGGTTTCCTCCTCCTTCGGTCCACCCAAGCAACCCCGTGCCCCTCCCCCGTTGTCTCCAGTTTTTCCATTTTATTGGTTTAGCATATAATGTGTTCTGTCATACTTTCAGCAAAGTAAGAATAAGATTATACACCCCAACGTGTAATGTAAATTGATGGCTGAATGCTTACATTATAACATTTAACATGCTCCATCTTTTATCAGGTTTTTGTTTTTGGGTATATTGCTTGGAGAAAATTGAAATCTTTACTCCACTATCATGAAGTCCCCGAATTTCAACCTCGAGTCTGAAGATGAATCTGAAGTAAGTAGCCAAGTGGCTTCCAATGTCTCTACCCAAGAAATTCCTCCTGATCATTCCAAGGAAACCAATGCCACTTTGTCCAGCCTTACAGATCCCGTCAGCCTACAGAATGACTCAATTCCCGTTACTCTTGACCTGACACTTGGTTTCAACAGCAGTGATGCTGAGTTGAACTGTTCAAGCCAAACTAGTGGTGGTGAAGTAACGCCTCATCCTCCAGCTGTATCCAGAGTCTTCTCATGTAACTACTGTCAGCGAAAATTTTACAGCTCGCAGGCGCTGGGAGGACATCAGAATGCACACAAGAGAGAGAGAACACTTGCAAAACGGGCTATGCGGATGGGCATGTTATCTGATCAATATGCCAGTTTGGCATCTTTACCTCTTCATGGATCCGCATTTCGATCTCTAGGAATCGAAGCACATGGTTCCATGCATCAACAAGTTGAACAACAAGAGAGGCCTATACATGGGGTAAGAGGTGGAGCAAGGTTTAATCATGGTTATTACGGGTTGCCACTATATGTGGAGGATGATGAAGTAGAAATGTACTGGCCTGGAAGCTTTCGACAAATTGAGGGACATAATGGCAATAATCTGGGGTTTGATTCAGGACAAAATTCCAACATAAATATTGTAGCAATGGTTCCACCTCCTCCAAGGACAGATTCTTCCTTGCCTGATCTAAATTTAAAATTATAACATGATTTCTTTTTCAAGTTTCTGTATCATTTTCTTCAAACTTGTGACTTTAATTATATGTTATATTGTACAGGGAGATTGAGTATTAGAGATGAATGTTAGATCCTGATTTTCCTTCTACTTTTGACCTTTCTTCCAAATCTATATCCCTCAGTTCATGTATGACATGATGCAATGGGTATTAGATTTGCAGTTTGGGATAAAATTGATTCTGATTAGTTCCATTGAAATACCAATAATAGATAATACAATGTTTTATCTTTCTGCCCTGGAAATCATATTGACCTCTGAAGTTTTCACACTCTGGACAGACAGAGGACGATTAATTTCTGGGCTGCAAATTGCCTAATGGATATTCCAATGATATGTTGTCACGACGTTATGTCAACAACTATGTCTATGTAACATGATTGAAGATGAAATACTGCAGAAGATTCATTAGTTCACAAATATAATTTTTCGTACATTTGTAGTTGAATCACTTTTTCACAATTTGATGTTAACTTTCATCACCATAGAGTCAAATTCCAAACCATATCTTTTAAGTCTTCAATCTGTCACTGTTATCCAGGAGTATCATTGAATATTGATGATACCACATCTTCCTATGGATGACCTATGGTGCCGCGGGTTCCTGACCTACCCGTGTACAAATTTTTCGCCCATGCTACCCTGAGGTGGTTCGCCAGCTCAGTCTTATGAGCAGGAACCCCAACCCATTCCCATTGTATCCTGTTCACCTTCACAAAGGTGGGGTTGTCAATCTTGTGCATGTTAAAACAATAATACCAATAGAGAGGAAACACTAAAAAGAGGCTACGGTTGTTGATTAATTGAATTAATGAAAATACAAAGAAAAGAAACATTAAGTTGTCCAAGCAGAAAATTAAATGACTAATCTATGCTTGAGACAAAACTAATATATTTAACATCTCCCCTCAAAATCACAATTCTGCTACAAGAAGTATCGAGAGTTAACCAAACAGAAAACGAAATCGCGAAGTGAAATGAAACTTTGTAAGCAAGACAACAATCTGCATGGTGGAAATAACAAAAGGTAATGTTATAGTGCAAGCTAATGATGATGTCGAGTGATATGATAATTGATAAGTGTAGTTGTGGTCCTAAATCATGATATTTTATTATCTTTTGGATTAAATTCTATCTAATTTATGTTAATTATGTTTTGTAGATAAAACTTTATATTTAATGAAGAATTGAAGAAAAGTTAATGCAAAAGTGTTGAAAAATAACAAAATTCAAAGATGAAACATTGGAAAAAAAATATTCCATTAAATGGGTTTGAATTAAATGAGTCTCAATAGATTTGTACTAGAAATTTAATTGGTAGTCCAAATTAAGGGCGTGTTTGAGCCGTAATATTTTGGAAGGAGATATTCTGAAATAGCAGATTGTTGGAGAATTTGTAGTTGAAAAAGAATGAAAAATTATTGATATTGTGGAAAATATTATTTTATTGAAAAATATGTGGTTGAAAATGAGTAGAAGAATGAAAACGAAAATTTTAACGTGTATCAAATTGGGGCTAAATCTATATATATATATATATGCTTAGTTTATATTTAATACTTTTGTTTAATAATTAATTTGTTGTTAGTAAAGATGTAATTTTTTTGGTTAATTAAATAATTAATGATGTAATGTTTATATAATTGATAAATAATTAAATAAAGTGTTTCTCTCTGTCGTCTCCAACCCAAAATCACAAACATAAAACTCAAAGTTCATATGATGCACAATAATATTATACTATATTCTAAAAACAAATGACAAGAAAAAGATGCCACCAAATGGAAATACGTTTTGAACATCCAATGACATTAACATCTATCATGCAAACTTCAGTTAGCTTCGTATTCTTATTTTTGTGTCTACATATCAAAAAAGTCACAATCATTATTTATTTCACCCGACTTACATTGAGAAAGTACATCTCTCTGAGTTTTTCACCTCTAAATACACATATGAAGTCGGTACAACTTGTCATAGAACTATAGTCTACAGAGGGTATGTGGGATCGCGAGGTGTAATCTTCGTTCTCAGTAAGCTCACCTATTACATTGTGCTCGAGATGGAGGAATCTGAGGTGGGCGGGAACTGCAAGTGAGAAATGGGAGAAATAGGCTCTTTCCTTCCTCTTTGCCCTATTTTGAAACGGCTTCTATCTTTTTTCTCTCGAACCGGGCTATGTTTTTTTTATTTTCTGTAAAGCTTCTGTGAAACAATAGCCTGTAAGTCCAGCATTTCTCATGAATTGATTGCTGGATTTGAATGGATTAAATTAGATGTCTCCATATATTGCTTGTGCGAGAGAAAAAGATGATTATTGCGCCCATGATTAATCCAACTAAGATGATGGGCAAGCACAGCCGCCCTCAACCCCCGGCCACTACGGTTTCTTGGGGGCGTCGGCTATGAAAAGGGGGGAAGAGCTTCTCCATTAAGGTTTTTCCAATGTTTTGAAAATCGACCCGATCATCAACCCGAAAAATGTGAAGGGTCAAAGGTCAAAAAGTTCAACCGGGGTTGAATCGGATGCAATAAATACATACAAAAATAATAAAATAATATATATTTTTTAAAATTCTCATATTAATAATTCAAAGTAAATATATTTCTACCAATTAGATTCATTATCCTACAATTAGTCTCAATACTAAAAATTAAAAATCAATACGTTAAAATAGTTTATTTTGTTAAATTAAAATAATTTAAACTTATAGAAAATGATAGCTAACATTAATATATTAATAATCAAGTGTAATTTAAATTAAATTTGAAAATTAAATAAATGAAAGAATGAAGGTGAATATTACAATTTAATTAGTTGTTATTAAAAATCAAATTAGCTAAACATACATTTGAAAATGATTTTGATAGGCATTTTAACATTTTTTTGGTTATATATCACTATCCCACATTGGAAGTTTATAAAACTATTAGAGTTAAGAGCATGTATAAAATGCACAATCCCACATTGGAAGTTTATGAAACCTTTGGAGAGAAGTACATCTATAAAATGAGCATGACATTCATTACTTCTCCATGGGTCTTAGAATTCTAAATAATTTTTTAAGCCCATTTATGAAGTTAAAAATTTTTAAACCAAAAAAAAAAAATTTGAAAATCGGGACCAGTTTGACGGGTTTTAACCGGTTTTGAAAATAATCAAAAATCGGACATGATTTGGCCCGATTTTGGGCTCCGTTCCCGATTTTTCAGTCATGGAAGATTAAAGATTTTTTTTCGGTTTTTGGGAGTTGAGGAGGCGGGGACCTTTTGTGTAAATTTGATATGTTAAGGTCCTTGGCTGCAATTTAAGGATTATGGTTAAATTTTAAGTTTTAGTCCCTAAGGTTTTAAATAAATTCAAGTTGGATCCTAAAGTTATAGGTTTTCCATTAAAACAAGAAATTCCGTTAGTTTTTCCGTTAAAACAAGAAATTCTGTTAGTTTTTCCGTTAAACCAAGAAATTCTGTTTCATAGCCACTTTTTATATATAGAAAGAGATATATATATATAAACACACGCACAGATAGAGAATGAGACAGAGGAGACGGACAGACGGGGGCTGGAGAGGAATAGAGCACAAGAAAACCTTAGACACAGAAAAAGAAAAAAACCTGCGGCGGATAAAGAAGAATAGAAGAAAAAGAAAAGACAGAGAGAGGGGAAGAAGAAAATGGGAGAAAGTCAAAGCACGAAAAAGAAAACGCGGGGAAGAGAAAGAAAGAGGAAGGGAAGGAATGGAAATTGCAAACATCAGAAATTTTTACGTTTCTTCAATTTTTTATGATATCTTTTCATTTTTGGGCGTTTTTATTTTTACAGTATAAATAACTAATTTTTATATTAGGAAAAACAATTTAGTCGACTTGTGATGCTTTATTTTTTTATTCAAGATTTCTGTGATTGATTTATTTATTTGTTAATTTTATTATAAATTTAATGTATTAAATTACATGATCAATAATTTGATGATCATGTGAGTCTCTTACGAATCAAGAAATGAGTTTGAGGTTTAGACCATACAATAAAATTCAGTAAATTAGTATAACGTGTAGAGATACATGTACTAATTATTGTGATCATAATACGAATTTTTAGATCCAGTGTTTCGTTTAACTAAAATTGATTCACGTAGAGATATAAAATTAAATTAGTTATATAAGCTCAATGAGAATTCGAGAGATGTAATTGAATAAATAGAAGAACTCGATAGAACACTACGTTAGATTGTGAATCTAGAATTAAGAATAAAGACAATCAATAGATGAAATTATTATGTTCCAATATTCATCACATATTTGAATTTTCAATTATCCATTGTTTGGAAGTTTTATATTTTCAATTAGTCAAAATTAGTTAGGGAAAAATAATCATATTATTTACCTGCTTTGTCAAATAGGAGTTAGAAAAATCTAATTAAAGTTTAAAGTATAATTATCGTGTGAACGATAATCCAAACTCAAGTGTCATCTACATTACTTGTTACGATATCGTGCATTTGCGATATAAAAAATGCAATAAGTTTTTGAAGCATTCTCTCCCTCAAAAACATGATTCTGCTACAAGAAGTATTGAGAGTTAACAAGATAGAAAACCAAATCGCGAAGTGAAATGTGACTTTGTAAAAAGACAACAATCTGCATGGTGGAAATAACAAAAGGTGATTTTATAGTGCCAAGCTAATGATAATGTCGAGTGATATGATAATTAATCTCAATATGTTTAACCCTTTCATGGAAGACTGAATTGCACACAATTTGAATAGTACTCTTATTGTCACAATACAATGGAGTAGATTGGCAAAGAAATGTACCAATATATGCAAGCAACCTGCGTAACCAAACATGGACTTAATAATGCCAATATGCTATTCAAGCTGTAAATAATTACAAGGAAATAAAAATAGGACTTCCACTTCGACGCTGCACCTCATGGGGGTGCCAATTTGACTCATCAGCTCGGACGGTCGGTGACTCAATTCGAGAAAAGCTTGAGCCGACCCAACCCGACTCGTGGCTCGGAAGAATCGAGCCGAGACTTGGACCAAACCTTATTTTGGGGCATCAGTTCGAGTCGAGCCAGCCGTGTGGCTGATGAGTCACGTGGATGGGCTCATATCACGGTCATTTTCAGCCCATAAAGAGCTGAGCCTAAAAAAATTTTTTAAAAAAATATAATTGCCTACAAAACTTAAAATGATATATTTACGTAGCAGTAGTTGCCACATGAGAAGTAGCTATTGTATCCAAATTTCAAATTCAAATTTGGTTGAAATGGTTATATTTTTTCTATAAATATGAGGTAAAATTTTTGAATTACATATCAATTTACTTCAATCAATTTTAATTTGCAGTATTTTAGTTTCAACTTCAAATATTCAATCTCCAATTTATTGTTCTAATATTCAATTTTTTTTACTCCAATATTCAGTATTTTTGGCTATAATAACCATAGATGAATTTTACTAATGATAAAACTAATTAGTTTAAGGGTAGTTCGAGTACTCCATCAGCTACCCTGCATTTCAAAATGTTGCAATTGATTCGACGAATTTTTTTTTTTTAAAAAAAGATCCAACAGCTCCACTTGACTCGCTAGGGCCTGAGCCCAAAATTTGGGTCAAACCTAATTTTTTTAGCTGAGCAAAAACTCGGCTTCTTGATATCCTTAGCACCTCACTCTCTTTCTACCATTAGCTGTGGGACAAAATTAATCACATATCTCTAGTAAAAAACCTGCAAAACACATAGAAGAACAAAATGAAAGAATCAACGATCAACCTCATAATATACAAAATTCATGTTTAATTTTGTTCATGTTTGGCGTAGATAAAAAAATATTTTTTAAACATATGATTGAAAAACTGTACATCCTATAAAATATATTGTTAAAATTAATTATTGACTTTAATTTAAATTTTAATTGAACCAAACATAAATGAGTAATGTTATTCATTATCAGTGGAATTACAAATACAGTTTATGTGACTTTAAGTGATATGTTAAATGAAGTGTGACTTATTTAATTTCACATATCATTTAACGTCACATCAACGCCAAATAGACTATGTTTGTAACCCCAATGAAAATAAATAACATTACTCAACGTAAAGTATGCCATTCTACAGTGTCCTTTACTCTGCACTAATATAGATTCAAGTTAGTCTTATTAGCCATTTGACAAATTCAAAAGAAAAAAAAAAGTGAAAACGTGTTCCCTTTATATATAAAATAAAAAATAGGGAAAATTGCGGCCGCGGTCCCTAACCTTTCATTTTGTTGCAGATTACACTCAAACCTTTTATTTTTGCGGCCGAAGTCCCAAACCTTTAATGTAATTGCAGTGTCGGTCCCAAACCTTGAATTCCGTCCAAAAAAATCGTCAGTCAACGACGCTACAGTAATTTTGACTCGAAAAAATTTCAGCTCCGGTCCCAAACCTTTCATTTTGTTGCAGATTACACCCAAACCTTTAATTTTTGCGAGAAAAGTCCCTAACATTTACAAATAATTGCAAAGTTGGTCCATTTCACACATTCAATCCATAAAACCGTCAATCAATGTTGAAACAATAATTTTGATTCAAATGACAACTTAATTTATCAGTAAAACTGTCAAAACAAGTTATCCAAAAAAATGTGTCTTCTTCAAATACTACAATCTTTTCACAGCCATCACATTCTCATCATTGATAACTATCCGATCAGATAACAATCTGATTTGATTTGTTATAATAATCGAATCGCTAAATTATTTTTGTATAAATGTATTTTCTTATTTTAATATTATTTTAAATTTTTAATCAATCTAAAAATTATTTAATAATACATGCAAATTATAGTACCAAATGTAGTTTATTTATTTTTATTTTCTTATTTATTTATTTTAGTGACAAATAACATGTCATAAAAATAATTTAGCGATTCGATTATTATAACAAATCGGATCAGATTGTTATCTAATTGGATAGTTATCGATGATGAAAATGTGATGCTGTAAAAAGATTGAAGTATTTGAAGAAGACAAATATTTTTTTGGATAACTTGTTTTGACAATTTTACCCATCAACTAAATAGTCATTTGAATCAAAATTATTGTTTCAACATTGACTGACGATTTTATGGACGGAATGTGTGAAATGGACCAACCTTGCAATTATTTGTAAAGGTTAGGGAATTTTTCCGCAAAAATTAAAGGTTTGGGTGTAATCTGCAACAAAATGAAAGGTTTAGGACCGGCGCTGCAATTTTTTCGAGTCAAAATTGCTGTAGCAACGTTGACTGACGGTTTTTTGGATGGAATTCAAGATTTGGGACCGACGCTACAATTACATTAAAGGTTTGGGACTTCGGCTGCAAAAATAAAAGGTTTGGGTGTAATCTGCAACAAAATGAAAGGTTTGGGACCGCGGCCGCAATTTTCCCTAAAAAATAAAACCTTGTATTGTTTCAAACACGTTGTCCGTTACTCACGACGGCGAAGGAATCAAAAGTCAAGCGAGACAACTCCAACATACGAAACATCCATTGGACCCTTTAAATTGAAATATTGAATCCCTTCCACTATGAATTATTCTAATCTCTCGGAGCAGTAATGATATTCAATGTACCTTACCAAATAAATTATTAACATTTTTAAATAGATAATCTCCACATTCATTTTTTTTTTTTTTTTAAGTTTCATTTTTTCATAGTGACTAAAATGTAGTAGTACAAGCCTTTAGCATTTCCCATTCATTTATTAATAATGTTCCAAAATGCGTAATGCGTTGCGAGACGTCGATGTTGAGAATCAAGAATCAAGACGTAATGCGAAGAATAAGCGTCATAATACGTTTTGTATTTTTAATATTATTTTAATTATTTTTAAGACATTAAATACATTTTTATTTTAAAAAATAATTTTTTTTCTATATTATAAAAAAATAGATTTTTTACTATATCATAAAATCATTTAATATTTAAAAATAATACTTACTAAACATTTAATATAATACTATAATATTGATAATTAGTGTTAGGAGAATTTAATTTTTTTTATTAATCAAGGAACTAAACATGAATATTAATCATATGATTTATACGAAAGTCTGCGGATTTGATAATTCCGATAATCTGGAAATGGAGATGAAGGGGTTTGGTTCACAATCGAGAATGATTTCGACGTGAAGTCCATGAGAATTCAATTGGGATCGAACCGAGTGCAATAAATACATAAAAATAATTCAAAGTAAATATATCTTTACTAATTATATTCATTATCCTACAATTAGTCCCAATACTAAAAATTAAAAATAAATATGTTAAAATAGTTTACTTTGTTAAATTAAAATATTTTAAACTTATAGAAAATAATATCTAACATTAATATATTATTAGTCAAGTGTAATTTAAGTTAAATTTGAAAATTAAATAAGTAAAAAAATGAAAGTAAATATTACAATTTAATTAGTTGTAATTCAAAATCAAATTAGTCAATTAGACATACATTTGAAAATGATTTTGATGAACATTTTAACATTTTTATTGTTGTCACTATCCCACATTGGAGATTTATAAAACTATTAGAGTTAAG
Source organism: Fraxinus excelsior (assembly GCA_019097785.1). Taxonomy (NCBI): domain Eukaryota; kingdom Viridiplantae; phylum Streptophyta; class Magnoliopsida; order Lamiales; family Oleaceae; genus Fraxinus; species Fraxinus excelsior. Next base: position 31,823,712 of record CM032629.1, read on the forward strand.
AGCATATATAAAATGCACAATCCCACATTGGAAGTTTATGAAACCTTTGAGGAGAAGTGTATCTATAAAATGAGCATGCCATTCAATACTTCTCCATGGACCTTAGAATTGTAAATTTTGAAGCCCAATAATGGAGTTAAAAAATTTTAAACTAAAAAAAAAAAAATCTTGAAAACCCGTCAAATCGTGACCGGTTCTCCGGGTCACGGTTGAACCAGCCGGTTCGACGGGTTTTAATCGGTTTTGTAAATAATCAAAGTTAACCGGTTTCGACAGGTTTTAACTGGTTTTGTAAACATAAATGTTTTGGCGTGGTTTCCTGTTTCATCGGTCGAACCGACCTGGCCGAGCCGGGTTTTACAATATTGAGCAGTACAAAGCTTTTTGCATTTCCCATTTATTTATTATTAAATAATGGAATTCCAACAGACACAACATCAATGGCCATGACTTAATTGCTATTTAATGGAAACAATAAAACTAACGGTTAAAATAGATTTTCCGTTAAGACAACAAATTCCGTTAAATTTTCTGTTAAAACAAGAATTTCCCTTTCATAGACACTTTATATCTATATAAGAAATAATGAATTATGACGAATTTAATATGACATTCGATATGCTAACACCTGGTGTTTAATACCACCGGTACTATATTGCATTATTCAATCTTTCGAATCACTTTTGTAATTTTAGATTGTCCAAGGTATCATTTGCGTTGGATACTCAGTCCAATTTGGTGGGATTAAAATTAGTCTTTAGTAAATTTTGATAAATATTGACAAAATCCTTGTTTGATACCTATTTTTCTCAAAATACAATTTACTTTTTTTTTCCCTCCCAACCACACACTATTCAATAAAATAATATTAAACGTAAATTTAATTTTTTAATTTTGATTTTCTGAAAAAGCATTATCTGTCAATCTACAATTTCAAAATGCATTCTTACTATAAGGATGAAAAACAAACAAGTTCAAAATATATAGTTTAAAAATTGTGAATTTTATATTTTTAAAATTAATTATTGAGAATAAAATTTAGATTGAATTTTAAAATTAATTATTGACATTAATTTATATTGAAATTAATTCTAATAACAATTCACCCGTTGTCAAAAACACACAGATGCGGTAGAGAGGCAGAGGAGAGAGAGGCTATGGCGTGCAAAAGCTCGAGCTTTTAGTAAAGCTCTCAAGATTCTCTGAAGTTTTATCTGCTGCTCTTTTTGTTTTTCAGTTCTCTTTACTGTAAGTTTTTATCAGTTTCCTCTGCGTTTTAGAATTTTTTGTTTTTTGTTTTAATCTATTCTAGAAGGTGATTATGAAAGAGAGAGAATATTTAGGCGAGTCATCTGAGGAGAAAAACGAGGAGAGCCCAGATGACAGGATTGAGTTTCGAGAAAAGGGTATTGATTTTCTTGCAGAAAACTCCCAGAAGAGAATTAAAATGATGGGTGGATTCGATGAAAACTCTGTTAAGATAGGGAATTCTGGTTTACAGGAGCTCACGCTTAGTTACCTTTGTGAAAATTCGAAACTGGGAATGTCTGAAAAAGATATTTCGGGCAAAAATCTGTTGAATTCTTTGGAGAAATTGAGCAGTGGTTATAAAGGAAAAGAGATATTGGTATCTGAGGATCAAAATGAAATGAATGGTAAGATATGGGTAGAGAGAGATTTTCTTCAGTTGAATGATAATAGAGGGAATTCGTCTAAGAAGGAAGCTGATAATGAGAAGATTGAGGGAGAGAATGGGGTTAAGAAGCCAAAAGTTGAGTCTTTGAACCTTTCTTTGGCGTTACCTGAGGTTTCAATCTCTTTGGCTGGGTCAAACCGGATCCAAAATGGTGATCTCCCAGACCGGCTGAGGCCGAGTAGGAGTGTGCAGTCGCTGGTGCCATCTTATAACAATACGACTACTTACTCTAATGATTACACAGCTGCCTCACTGTCATATTCCTATTCCCACCCTTTTTCTCACAATCCCAGTTGCTCGATCACTCGGAATTCAACTGAGAATTTTGAGTACTCGGTTGGGAGTCACAGGAGGGAGTATGATCAGATTTGGAACTGTGGGGAAGGGACTAATGGGTCGGTTCACAGTCGGTTTAGGCCTATTGGGGATGGAAATGTTGTATTTTCTAATCATGAAGTTGGTGGTGGAGGTTTTGGATTGGGTAATAGCTGTAGGGTCAATAAGGACTCATGTAATAATAGTCTTTATAAGACTACAAGCTCGGACACTCATTCTTTTTTCCCATCTGAGTTGCCAGCAAGGCCGAGGACAGATGCTCAGTCAGGTGATTTTGGAGGGCGAGGATCAGATAGTCTAAGAGATTTGGAGAATGTCAATGGAGTTAGGGCTCGTAAGCTTTCTATGCCCGAGAAGATACTTAGAGAAATAGTATCGGAGTCCATTCCAGTAATGACTCAGATAATTCAAGAGCTTACTGATGAAACAGTTGAATCTACTAAGGAACATTTGAAGAATCTCATTAATATGCCGGAGAGGAAAGATGAATTGTTGGGTCTCCAAAATAGACTCAAAAGAAGATCTGATTTTACCAATGAGACTCTCTCAAAGTGCCACAAGAACCAACTTGAAATTTTGGTTGCAATTAAAATGGGACTTGGAAGCTTCTTATATGGCAAAAGTCAACTTCCAACAGCGGAATTGGTGGATATATTCTTACTTCAAAGGTGCCGAAATATAAACTGCAAGAGGCTATTACCTGTTGATGACTGTGACTGCAAAATTTGCTCAACAAAACAGGGATTCTGCAGTGAATGCATGTGTCCTGTATGTTTGAACTTTGACTGTGCCAACAACACTTGCAGTTGGGTTGGTTGTGACCTTTGTTCTCACTGGTGCCATGCTGCCTGTGCACTTCACAGTAATCTCATAAAGCCAGGTCCATGCGTGAAGGGGCATATGGGGACAACTGAGATGCAGTTTCACTGCCTTGGATGTGGCCATGCTTCCGAGATGTTTGGGTTCGTTAAGGATGTTTTCATGAATTGTGCCAAGGGTTGGGATGCCACAACCATGATAAAAGAGTTTGACTGTGTTAGGAAGATCTTTAGGGGAAGTGAAGATCACAAAGGCAAGGAGCTGCATGTGAAGGCCGATGAGATCCTTACCAAGCTCGAGAACAAAATAATGACTCCTTCAGATGTCTGCAATTTCATTTTCCATTTTTTCAACTGTAAGTATCCAAACCATCTTTTGTTACTCCTTTGAACTAGTTGTTCCTTGCAATTGTCAAATTTCTTCCGAAGCAAACTTTTTCTTTACTAAAGATGTAATTTCTTTTGCTTTCACTTGTTCTTCTGAAATGCTTTACTGCAATTGTGTATGTTCATTTATCTCATTTATTTCATAGAGGATGGCATGATCCCTTGTAAGTTAATGAGATTCTCAAAACAATTATTTGCATTAAAATGAAAAAATAGGGATTTTTCTGTGGTACTTGAAAATCAGATATATTAAATGTCATGTACGGCAAACAATGCTATTCCAATTACACAAAAGGTGGTGAATGGAAAATTTGTTGCAACTTCTGGATATTAAGATGTTTGAGTCAATCAATGATGAGACGAAATGAAATAAGAACATAATCTGTGCTCAAGATCTACATAGCTTATAGTAGACTGATGACTGGTGAATGGGAAGAAATGGATATTCAAACTGAATCCATCCTCTCTCTCTCTCTCTCATTTATTAGTTGTACTATCAGTTCTATGAATAACTAATGTGAAGTTTTGAAGTTAGATCATGACATTTCAACTTTAGCCATTATATTTAGCTATGCAAGATGGAATTATATGACAATGTTATAAGCTCGTGAACAATGTATATTGAAGTATGACATTGGCACTCAGATAGAATGTTTAAGTAGGAAAAATATCCATCACTGGCACAACCCCAAGCAAGAATGAGTCGAAATTTATAGGTAGTCTTTTCACGTCTTGCTTGAGAAGCTGTAAATGTGGCTTGGTACTTAATTGGAATTCTGAATTTATTAAATAATTCCACATATCTTGTATTGATCAATTTTCAATTCTTCCTGTACTGATTTCTTTTGAAATGACTATGTTCCTCTTCCTCATGTTAATATTAGCAAAGGACCAAATGAAATCCTTCCTTTTTATTTGATAGATACGGATGGCTTGTTCGAGTCTGGTGCTTTAAACGTTCTTTCAAAAGATTTGACCAATCAGTCATCCCTCGGAAAAGATGCTTCTGTTCTTCAACTGTCCAGCTCTCATGCTCCAAAAACTTCATTCTACAATACAAGCACTTCAAGTGGACAACAGGAGCTGATGCCAATCGATCTCCATCAGAATGACATTGACTTTCCTCTCATGAACAATAAGATAATCGAAGATGAATGGTCTGTGAAGCCAGCGAAGAAAGATGGTTTTGACAGCTTGGAAAATCTTGTACGCATTAAAGAAGCAGAAGCCAGGATGTTCAAGGGCAAAGCTGATGAGGCACGAAGGGAAGCAGAGAGTTTCCGGAATATAGTCAGATTGGAAAGCGAGAAATTGGAGCAAGAGCACGCTGAGAAGCTAGCAAAACTGTGTTTGCAGGAGACAGAAGAAAGGCAGAGGAAAAAACAGGAAGAACTTAAGGTATTAAAGAATTCACATTGTGATTACTTCAACATGAAGTTGAGAATGCAATCCGAGATTGCAGGCTTGTTGAAGAGAATGGAGTCCACAAAGCAGCAGTTAGTTTAACCCTTCTTTTGGTATGACATTGATTGCAATGTTTTGTGTTTCTGAAACCTAACTTGTATGGTTTTAATGTTGTAAAATTTTGTATTTTTCCATTATAAATATAACTTATCTAGTACTTTTAAATTGCCTATTGTTTCAATTTCCAGTGCCACCTTTCATAAGGTGAACTCGATTTTGTCCTTCAGGCGCGTTCTTGAGCATTTTTAGTTTTTCGTTGCCCAGCTGTTTATCCAATTTTGTGACTGGGATGAATGCTGATGACTATTCTAGATTCCATAATATGCTTCAGCTTGTATCATTTACTCCAACCATATTGTGGCTTTACTGGACTTAAAAAATCTCTCGTCCCCGACTTCTACAGTCACTGCCTGTGCCTGTAGAAGCCGAGGATGGTAAGGGCGAATTGGCTTACTTTATCCCTACGTTGATCAATATTTTATGTTGTGTCGTATGGTCATAATGTAGATTCTGCTTGATCAACCTTGCCATTGATTTTCGTAGATAAAAAATTAATTTTAGGGACTAATATGTAAACATTTAAAATTTAGTGGCAACGTACGAGGACACAAACATCCTAAGTTAAGAGATTGCTTAAGGAAAAAAATAAAATAAATAAATCGAAACATAAAGCGCCAAAAAGGGGCAGAAGGTCGGCAGTTCCCGCCAGGGAATAAATTGATAGGCTAAACTCTCAGAAAACAGTTCAGAGAAACTGAAATGAAAGGTTCATCTTCTTCCTCTAGAACCCTAATGGACCTGTTTAAGCAACCAGCAGCAAAGCGTCTTAAGATACTCTCTTCTCCTCCCCTTTCACCGCCATCTGCATCATCAAAGGACACATCTTTATTGTCAGCCTCAACCCTCACATCGGAGGAGAGATTAAAAATGGAGTTCAACAAAGCCCTTGCCAAATCCAAGAGGAACCTCAAACGCTGCTCCGATGTAGTCTCCAAATCCACTTCCAAAGGTTAAAATGTCTTCTTATTTATTTATTTATCATTTTTTTCCCTTAACTCGGTGACGTTCGAAGGAATTTTTGGGGGAAAATTTCCTGCCCGTTCAAGTTTTGGAGTGTTTTTTTCCTGTTTACTTATTCATCAGTTGTTGACCTGGGCCCATATGAATATGATGAAACCCATGATAGATTTTTGAAATTTGATGGGAATAAAATTGGGTGTGCGTAGGGTGTAGTGTTAGACAATTAATTAGCTCTCTCTCCTCTGTTTTCCATCTAAAGATATTTACATCCCCACATTCTAGCTTCATTCTCCAATGCATGGAACAATGCTAAACTTCCTTTCGGGAGGGGGGATTGGCCTCTGGTTGGCTCCGCTGCTACATGTTAAAGTGATCTTATTGTTTAGATTATCATTTAGTATCCTTTTTTGTTCTTTTTATCTTAACAATATACTTGAATGCATGCAAATAGGTATTGATGGAGTGGGGTATGTAAAATTGAAGGGGCTGTTGGTGGAGGAGACGTGGTTGGAAGTGCTTCCAGGTGAGCTTGAAAAGCCATACGCGGAGAAGTTGTGTAAATTTGTGGAGAGCGAAATAAGTTGTGGCAGTGTGCCTATTTATCCTCCTCAGAATCTGATCTTTAATGCACTTAATACCACTTCATTTGACCGAGTTAAAGCTGTTATCATTGGACAGGTACATTCTGCTTATATTAGAAACAAAAACCTTCTGGCATATATTAGTATACATTTGATAATAACGGGAGAAAATATTTCAGCCATTATCTATGTATTAGATAATTCTATGATAGATAGAAGTTATTATTGCTGTTGGACCTAGTTGTCTTCATCAATAATATCCTCACAGAGTTCTGGGCTCTTTTCTGTTTGACGTTGCGTAAGAAAATGAAAAGTCTTGATGAGTATATACTTTTCTATTTTAGCTACTTTGTTCCACTTTTGTGGTTTTGCTTTTTTACTGGTTAGAGGACCAATTATATTCTTGTTTGTTCCAATTTTCTGAATTTTCATCTCGCGATCTCACGTGATCCGTTCAATCTATTAATGTCATGTCTCTTGTGCAATTTCTTGAGTTCTTGGACGGGAACTGCAATGCAACTCAAGTTTAAAGATTTTGGAATTATTCGAAAGTACATGATGCTCTGTTTTTCATTATAACAGGACCCATATCATGGACCTGGTCAGGCAATGGGTCTCTCTTTCTCTGTACCCAATGGCGTGAAGGTCCCTTCAAGTCTTGTAAACATTTACAAGGAACTTCAACAAGATTTAAGCTGTTCAATTCCCTCTAGTGGGAATCTGGAAAAATGGGCTGTACAGGTAATCGGTCCATCTCCTGGTGTTTGTATATATTTTTGTCCCTATTTGACATCTAACACGCAGTTCTTCTTGCCTGTAACTTAACGAGTGCCAAGCTCTTCTAGCCTGTCATCTTGTGAAGTTGGTGTTAACTTTTCTTCTATTCTGGGTTTACTTAATTGCAACAAGTTTGATTTTGGTAGTTGTGCTCTATATAAATCTGCCGAAACAAACCTAATTACGGAAGATTGCATTGAGCTGTCTTGTCTGCTAAACCTAAAAGTAAAGAATTATGTGCTGTTGTAGGTTAATTGTAGTTTGGTCAATTGTGTAGTCCATTGTATATATGATTACTTGACTTATAAAGTCGTGTTGTAACTAAGTGTGTATATGAGTATAAATACTACACAATATAAGTTTCATTTGCTCATTTTCTATAAAATTCTAGAACTCTCTACAAACCCTAGTCCTCTTTCTTCATGGTTTCTATCTCAGGGATCAACCAAATTCAATGGATTAGTAAATGACCAAGTTCAATCTTTGCCGTGCTCGAAAAATTAAAAGGTTGAACTCTAAATTATCACATTTGACTATTGCTCTATTTAACACAACGTCAAGATCTTGCCAATTTACTTTTGTAATAATTATAATAGCTTTATAACATTGATCTCCCTGAAAAGAGATTATTGATTCCAGAACCTTTTGATTTTTTAGTTCAATTAATTTAGTTAGCTGCATTCTCGAGTGACAAACATGTGTTGCCATTTATATGAATGAGGCGACATTAAAATTATTGACAATTTAGAGTCATCTTGGAAATGAATTGCATGTTTTGATGGAGATTGTGTTGGAAATTTAATTATAGGCATGCAAAAATACACATTTGTTTTAGATGTAAAAATAAGAAACAGGTTCTTTTGTATTCCGGTTCATTTCATACCATATTTTTTTTAGTTTAAACAATAAAAATAATAACAAATAACCGTTATTCACCGTATATCTGCCACTTGAATTCTTCTTTTCCATTCTGTTTCTAGAGTTTCAACTGTTTTTGGCCACAATATTTGAGTTCAAGTTGGATGAACTTCACTTTCATGTGACTGTGTGAGGAGCCTTTGATGGTGCGGAAGGCATAGGGAGTGTTACTCTCAGTAGAGCTATTAGTAGAAGGTCCAAAACTCATCTCCTATATTTTTAATTTTCGTTTCTTCTTTTTTCTTTTTCCATTCCTTTTTTTCCATTTCACCTTTTATTGTTTATTATAGAAATTATTTATATTTTAACCATTTTACCCTCACAATAATGCTTCACACGCCTTTCATGTCATTCAAATTTGATGGTTTCCACCTATAAGGAGGAATTGTACAACAATAACTAAAGATTGATAATCATAATGCTCCAATTTAAAGGTCAGAGACTTAAGTTGCTAAACTTCGTATGTTGGGGACCAACTTTTCAATTATCCCCAAAAGAAAAGTAAACACCTTTAACTCACTTGAGCCTTGATATGCAAAAGTAACTTGTCAAAATCATACTTGGGAATCCCATACTAACTCATTTAACCATTGGATTGAATTCTAGAGTCTTGAACTACAAAAATTCAATGGCTGTGTTGTCAATTTTATTTATTTTGCTTTGATGCTTTCTCCTGATCCCACCTAAATTTGTTGAAATTGTTATTAATAGAAACTTGACTCTAGAGTGCTAAAATATATTTTCAATGATTTTTTGTCAACAAAGAAGGGTCATAATAGCTACCATCCAGACTGCGAGAAGTTTTATATACGTCTTCACATGTTACTTTTTTGAAAACCATTTCTACTGTATTGAATCTTATCTTTTTGTACCTATGAATTAGTGTTGGGTGTAAAAGAGGTTTTAATAAGGTTGCTGGTTGTATCGTTATGTCTAGTTTGCTTGTTGCTAATTGTGCTGGGCTAGTTATATCTTTGCTTGATTATGAAAATGTCTGAATCAATTTTAATGCATATAAAACATACTGTCTATCTTAAGTAGTAGTTCCATGATGTTAATACAGTGATATTGCAGGGAGTTCTCTTGCTAAATGCTGTTCTCACTGGTATGTTCATTTCTTTTCATTTATACTCTGAACTTCAAATTTCTTTAAATTCTTTTGTTATATTTTCTTGATGTGCCATATTTTCACAAGATTAAGTGAGGCAACAAGTTGGCTTTTCCTGCAGCTCTAAAATTTCAAATTTAGTTGGAGATGTTAACATAGGTTGGATGGTAAGTATGGCATTTTCAAAGATGTCTTCTTTCCTGGATTTTAGTTTGAGAGAAAGGACCCTGCAAGTCACTTAAAGATAAATTTGGGCGGTCGATTATTGATCCCATATCTTAATTTTCTTCTCAAGTTTTTTACTTTACACGAGAGCTCTCCTATTTTCATGTTTACCTTTGACTCTATTGTATTTTCTTGCTTTGTAACTTATTTTTCAGTCAGGCAACATCAGGCAAATTCACATGCCAAAAAGGGATGGGAACTATTCACTGATGCTGTCATTGAAACAATTTCACAGAAGAAAAAAGGGGTTGTTTTTCTTCTTTGGGGAAACTATGCCCAGGCAAAAGCTAGGTACTTTCCATTACTAAACACACTTGATTCAGACTTTCAGACTTTGAAGTTTCTTATGGTATTTGTACTCTGTTTTAAAACATTTGGCTCATCTAATGTCTCATCAATTAGATACAAACTTGTGAGTTTCGCAAAAGAAACTAGCAAAGTTCATTTACATAAAATGTCTCACGATAGGGGAAAATCTTACATGAAAATCATTAAAACAAGTGGACATGATCCGTAGAAAAAAAAATTCAAAGTTACCTTGCAAAAGCATGGGATATGAACTTCGGTATATGGATGATGAATAGATTAGAGATGGCAAAAGAGTATTATTCAATTGAATAAAGATGAACAGTAAAAGTAGACGGTAGTAGGGTTTTATTAATCAGACATTTTTTAAGACAATGGTCTATTAGTTCTTTTATCATGTATGCTTTGCAAATAGAATTTGATTAGCGACAGAGGAACTTTTCTCGGAAGATTTGTACGAGCGTGTTCATGCAATCCCTAGTTCAGATAAGATATTTGTTGGAGGACATATGACAGGTTGCATGGGAAATTGGAAAACGTAACTGAAGTTAGAGAGCATGTGGGAACCTTCACTTTTGGATCAAAATTGAGGCAACACTATCTTGGACTTTTGGGATAATTTATCATTAGATGTCAGTGAATACATGCTATAAAAACAAAGACACTTGTCAAAATAGGCAAAAGTGCATTAAGATAGATTTCATCCTTCTTGAAGGTGGATAGGTAGTTAAGCAAGGATTGTGAGGTAATTTTTAGTGAGAGCATAACTATATGACACAGTTGATGGTGCTTGATGCTATTACTATGAGATTAAAAAGAGTTTTGAGTTCATAGAACAAGGTGGTGGAACTCGCGGTGTGAAAGACAAGTCATTTTCAAGGAGAGTTTTAAAGAAATGAAAAAAAGGCATAGACAAGTAGAATGGGATGGCTAATTGTATTCCAGACATAGTAGAGGAGATACTAAAGAGTCTTAAGGGTGGAGCCCATCTAATGAAGATAGTAGTGGAACAAGGAGGGGATTAGGAGACAATTAAGGCTAAAAGTGAAATCTATATAAACTTAATCCGAGTATAATTTACAAGATGTTTTGATAAAAGGAGAAGAGTAGAGATCCTAACCAAGCTGATTGTATTAAAGATCAAACTGAGGTCTGGAACACATTGAAGAATCTCATATATTTGTTTAACGTTGACCGAGTGATTTTTCATGTCCAAACATGATCACATGTAATCCCCTTGTGGGGATATTATCTTTGTTTCGTCAAGGGATTTTCAAATATTGTCATTCGACTTACTCAACTCACTCTAGAAGGTGTACCTTTTTAACTGGGTCAGAGGCATGTGAATACAATTCCAGGAACTTAAAGATAAGTTGATTACAGCCTCGATACTAGCAATTGCGTCATTTTGAAAGATTTGTAGTGTATGGTGTCGCCTCAAAAAAATGGACCTGGATGTATTTTGATGCAAAATGTTAGGGTCATTGCTTATGCTTCTTCCCAGTTGGAGTGTGAAAAGAATTACCCTCAGAACCATGGAGATGCTGTCGGCGACAACGTATCGGTGTCCGACACGTATAGGACACCGGCGCTTAAGACACGTCGTTGACGCATGTTGGAGTTCCTTGAAGCGTGTCGGAGGCATGAAAAGACAGCTGGCTTGAAGAAATCAGTAAGAAAATTGTGATGGGAGGAAGGAATGAATGGTGCCCGTTGAATACTTGGGAAGAAATGCAACCGGTGGCGACTGGTTTGGGAAAATGTCGTCTGGGGAAGGAAAGAAGAAAGAAAAGAAAAGGAAATGAAGAGACTGTTGGGTCTGAAAAAGTCAAGAAAATAAAGTCTTACCTAAAATAATGCAATTTTTAAATTTTTGGGCCTACCCGCTGTAAAATTTCACTTTTAGTACATGTAATGTAGGTTTTTTTACCAGTATTTCTTTGTTCCAGCTGTATTATTTGACAAAAGAAATAGGTAAAATTTTATTTGAATCAATTTTTTACTATTTTACCCTTCAATAAAAAAATAAACTTATATAAGAAGTCAAATACCTTTTCTTCCTCATAATAACCTAAAAATAAACTAAAAATAATAATATCTTAATCAACGTGTCGACGACGTATGGTGTTGAAACTTTTTCAAAAAATCGTGTATCGGCGTGTCCGACACGATACGTGTCGGGCACTCTTGTTCCTGTCGGTGCTTCTTAGGAATTACCCTACACACAATTTGGAATTAACGAATATGGTGTTCGCGTTAAAGACCTGGAGCATTATCTCTACAGGAAACATTGAGAAATTTATAAGGATCATAAGAGTTTGAAATACTACTTCACCCAGAAAGAGCTAGAGCTGAACATGTGACAAATATGACTTCATTATTAATTATCACTTTGGAAAAGCGGACATTGTAGCCGACGCCCATAGTCAAAATGCCCCCGCAAGTCCAAACATGATCACATTACACATGACACGTAAACCAACCGCCAATGACCAAATGGAGATGCTTTTGACAAAGAACTTACCCAAGAGCTCTTCTGTTGCATTGACAGTGCAACGTCTGACATCCCACATTACTCCACTCCTCCTGACCTTCCCATCGAAGATAAAGCGACTCACTTCCTATTGACAACAACAATTAACTAACCCAACAAGTCCGGAATGGATTATGAGAATACTTTTTCGCCACTCATTCTGTCCATAGTTGTAACTACTGGAAGATCTAATACATTTGGATCCTTTGTGACTGGTCCACAACATTCTATATTTATTTTGTTGTAGCTATTCTGATAACATAACTCTTGACTGGAGCAAGATATGGCCCAGCCACGTAAGACGTTCTCTTATTTTATCCTCAAGTGATGTCATCTTCACTTGTTGGCAAATATTCTCATTTATTATTTTATTTGTTTTACTATGGTCTTGAATCCAACTTTACATCTTTAACGCAACATTCATCTTATAAACATTGTATTTACTTTAGAAGTCCGATAACTATTTGGTAGAACTTTCCTTTTAAACTTACAGGTATTTTCCTATCATGTAAAATGTCCGCAACACTTCTCAATTTTCATCCAACCTACTCTAATCCTGAAGATAGCAACTAAAATAATGAAATCCATTCGTAAATTCAAGGAACTTACTACTTTACTTTGTTTCACTTCATCATAAGCTAAATGAAAAATACAAAATCAAAAAACGTGTACCTTTTGAGTACCGAATGCTTTGTAGAACATGACAAAGAATGTAAGGTTGGAAAACCTGGCCATAGTTAAAGAAAGATGGTCGAGAAATGGAGGATTCAAGTTAAAAGACAAAGAAAGCAGATTTAAACATCAATATGAAGAGAAAGAAGTGAAAAGAAGTTCAGAAAGTTGGGAAAGTAAGAGGGAAGAAGCTATTTAATCAGTACAGGCATTTTAGTTATCATACTTTTTTTTATGAATGTATCAATTTTAGTGCCAGGGTCTCGTGTTGAACCAAAGCTGCATTTGGGTCAATTTCATCGAATACCCAAAAAGGTGTGCCGCGAGGATTAGCCTCTCACGGATTTTGAACGAGTTTTTTTCCCTATTGAGACAAAGAATCACGCTAGTTTAGTTTTTTGGTCAAGATTTGCGTCATACAATAATCATAGAGGAACAACTGTTTTGATAAAGAATGATCCACCAATCACTAGGAAACTTCTGGTAGCTGTACAAAGGGGTTGCACATAAAGAATTAGTTTGCTAAAACTGAAAAATTGAGATGTAATACAGAAGGGGAAGATAATATATAATTAAAAGCTTCATTGACTACAATTTCAGTTTGAAAAAAATTACCATATGCTAGTGCAAATATAGTTCTGTATTAAAATTTTTTATTGAAAATTATGTGAATAAATCTGCTTGGCCAGGGCCACATGAAGCAGATAAAAAATTATGTAGTCTATGCAACAGATCTACTGTGAATATCTGAAATGAAGTTCGTAATTTAACTATATTCTTTATGTTTGTATCGAGTATAAAGTTCATATTCCCCCTCTGCCTAATGCCACGTCCAGAGGCTTCTCTTCCCATTTCCTCTCTGCTTGACCCCTCATCCCCCTCTTCACCTTTCTTCAGGTCCAAAAGCTCCCACTTTGCAGTGTTCTACTGTTTCCCACCACCATTTGCCCCAGTGGACCTGGCCTCCCATATAGCAGATCTTACTTGAATTACGTATATGTCCATTAATCACTGACGGATATAAGTGCTTATTATATGTTCCGAAATTGAAAATAGCTATTGTATTGTTTGATGCATCTAAACGAAGAAGTGGTACAGGTTGGTCGATGAGACAAAGCACCATGTTCTCAAAGCAGCACATCCTTCTGGTTTATCCGCAAACCGGGGCTTCTTTGGATGCAGGTTTGTGTCTCATTGGTCGCCTATTTTGATATTGGTTGCAAATCATGTCCTGCAAGAATATCACCACTCAAAATTTATGAAATTCAACTTCCACACCTTTGTTTATAGCATTCCGTTCCATTACCAAAACAAAATAAATAAAGTGGTTCATACAAATATGGAACTTCAGAATGTATCATGTTGGAATTTAGCTTACTGTTATGTGATTACATCTACTTATTTCTAGGATTTGTGTATATAGTAATTTGGTATAGGTATCATGTTTTGTAGCTATTAATTTCAATTTCAACTCTGTTCAGGCATTTTTCTCGTACAAACCAGATTTTGGAGAAAATGGGGACCTCTCCTATAGATTGGCAATTATAACTCAGAATCCTCTAGGGCGGGTATGAATTCAGGGTTTAGGAGTGAGCCCGTTGATCTTGTATATTTTTGAAGTTTCTACTCCTGATTTATTTTGATCAGTTGGCTGAGATAAATTTATTTCCAGGTACAATGCTTGCATATAGATTGACTCTGTATGCTACTATGCTTTAGCATTCACATAAGATTAGTATGTACCAGTGTTCTAAAAAGCTTGTCTAGATTCAAAGTTTGGGCAAAATGTCTCGTTTCGCGTCTGGACCTTTTTTTTCAATTCCTAAACGGTTGAATATTTTTTCCTCTTTTTCGTTTTCCCTAGGATAGCTGAATTAGCTTTTTATTTATTTATTTTTATTTATTTTTTAAGTTTTTTTATTTGATTTTAACTAATTAATTTTATTTTTTTTTCACTTTTAAAAAATTTTCATTTGACTTTAATTTTAAGCTTTTTAAAGATTTTATTTGTACAAAAGTTAAAAATGATTTTATGTAAATAGTTAAATAAGATTCAAGCTATGATGCTACATACGTTATGTAATTATGGTATTGAGCCTCATTATTTTGTTGTAAACTACAAAAGTATGTATGAAGTTCATATAAAACTATTAAGTATGATTTGTTTAGTTGAAAATTGAAACTATGAAAAATATTCAAATTTTTGTATTTTGAAAACTTGAAAATAGTAATTGACTAATAATAGAAATTATTAAATAAAGAATACATGTATGTACGTGATTGCTATTAAAGAAGTAACTCGACTTGGTATGACTCAAACCATATAAGGTCATGCTAGGTTGCACGTCAAATGAACCCGATGAGTTCATTGTACTTTTAGAGTTCGTTTGATAGGTAAAGATGAAAAAGAATTTTAATTCCATGTTAGTTGAAAAATAAAAATCCATCAAATCTGTAGGAAATCATTTTTCATGAAAACAAAGAAAATGAAGTTTAAAGTGATTATATTTTGGAATCCGATTTTTATTTCCACGTTACAATCAAATAGCTAAAGTGTAATTCGTTTTCATCTGATGTGACATTTTTTATTGAAAAGTTTACAATCAAACATGTCTTGTGGTTATATCTAAAGTAGTTTTTAGTTGATTCTCTTTAATATGAAATAACGTTATAATAAATGACATGACCTTGCACAATAGATAGAAGTGTCGAACTTCATATTATATATATGTACACATAAATTCATTAACTATACGTCGATAATATAATATGGAAAATTTGAAATAAATGAATAAATTTCATGTTTTCATTTAATATAAAAATATATAAAAAACTGCACTAATTCGAATAAAAAATCACCTTTTTATTTCAAGTCTAGGTGACATGTTTATAATTTGTTTATAAATATTTAAATCACTTTTTATTCGAAGGATTTACAAATATAATTCACTTTTTTTTTTTATCTATTTATAATTTTTAAGTGTATAATCACTTCGGAAACATGATTTTAGCCCTTGTTTAGTTCTCATTTAATTTATTTTTTTTAAAATTCATTTTTAACCACACATTTCATACAACTCAACACTTTTTTTTGAACATTTAATTTATTTTTTTTAAAACTCATTTTTAACCACACATTTCATACAACTCAACACTTTTTTTTTTTTTTATCAATTTTTATGATTTCTAGCTAAACCAAATAAGCGCCCTGGGATCATTGGATGATTAAATGTGGTACACTGTTTATCGATTGAAATTTTGTTGATGTTAGCCAATTGTAGAAGATGGACAATATGGATACTAATATCTACAAGTACTAAAAATTGAGGACCAATGCTGCAAATGTTCTCTCAGTCTTCAACATTCCTCCTCCTCCATCTCTCCCAGCTCGACTGATACCTGGCAGCAAATTAAACCCCAAAATCATACAGCAAAATACCAAAACCAAATATTACCAATAATCTTCTTCTATGCATACACCCATATGTCTACACAATAATGATCGATGATAACAATGATGATGCATCAGCATCAGACGGCTCCTGTTACACCTTCACATCAACACCATCATATCAATTCTGCTCCTCCTTCTGTTAGGTCACCCCACCAGCTACCTTCGCCTACCCTTTTTTCTCTAGACTCCAATGGACCCGCCAGGATTCGACTCTCTGACATTTTGCCCTATGATGGTGCCCCCGTTGGGTCCTACACGAAGGCCGTTGATGCCTTGTCGGGTTCCCTCATGAGGCACAACGCCGCCGTTATCGAGCTTGGCACTGCTGACGTGGCCCTGATCCGCTGTGCTCTTGAGGCTTCCCGGTTCTACTTTCGGACTCGGTCCCAGAGTAGTAAGGGTGGTCGAGGGGTTTATATGTACCGGGCTGGAAGGTAATTTTTGGAATTGTTTATAATGAACCCACTTTCTCACATTATCGAAAAATAAAGATTTGAGGGAAAAAAATCGGAAATGTGGGAAGGAGTACCAACATATCATAATTGTTGTCTTATGGTTCAATTGTTGTAACATCTAAAGAACTGCTGCCGTGAGCTTCTTTCAGAGGAAAATCCAGTAAAACAATGCTATTATTTTTTATGGCCTGAATAATTTGCTTTAAGCTCAACTTGATTGATTTCTAACTTCACGATAAGTTACTCTTAGGCAATAAAGAAGCAAGAAATAAATAGTTATAGGTTGTAAAGATGTAGTTGAGGCAACCCTTGCCATATACTTTAGCTGGAGGCTCCCTGAGGGGAAGTATATGCAGCCAACAGAGGTGAAATAACAAGTAACTCTGCTAACTTTTAACATTAAGGTGAGAAAGAGAACAGAGCAGAAAAATAAATCTAAAAAGAAGAAGATAGTATGGTTGGAGTTGGAAACGAAACTGGTAAACAGTTGCAAAAAGAAATAATGTAAAACACCTACTTTTTGGTTTTGATCAAAATCTGAAATCTGTTTAGGTTTGGGGCTGGAATACAGAAGTGTACACAGCAGAGTCTTAAAAACCTTAGCCCTGGCTTTTTTTAATGCCATGTCACTATCCTATAGGCTCCAAGTCAAGACACCGTTAAAATGACATGAACAACCGCCACATCATAGGGAATTATCATGTAGTATATAAAAAATAAAGGCAACATGCTGAAAATATTAATATATTTAACATACAGAGTACATGTTGTACCTTCGGAAAAAAATTGTGGTTGGGGGGTTGGTTGGCTGTAGAGATGGATGGTAGTGATTGTCGTGGTTGTGAAGCTGGCGTTGTGGAGCGTTGTGAAAGTGGTGGTGCCATTGGACTCAGAGGGATAATGGTGTTGGGTGGGTTAGATGGAGAAGAGAGTGATGAGAGGAGTGGGGGTATGATCCTTATGAGAAGAATGTAGGTACAGATACGGTTTTTAGTGAATGGCACTAAGGGGGGAAGGAGGTATTCCATCCAAAGATCTTGTTTTCGGAATCCCAACATTTAAGAAACATGGATTTGGTGTATATGTCCAATCCAATTGCTTTGATTTGAATTATCCAGAGAATCCATTATGTATATATCAAAAATATGGCCTAGTAAACCTATTTCTCGATTCAATAGAAGTTCAAAGAGGTTTATAGGGTCCTTGAGATAGATTGGGTCACTAGAGGCTATCCATATTGTCAAGGAGTTTGAATAAAATTCCGAAGATCGTCGCACATTGAATAAGATTTCGAAGATCGTCGAAGATTACGATTATATTATTATAATTGTATTAAATATAGGTAGATTGTTTTTACCATTAATTAATATTGTAATTGATTGCTTCCATATTTAGTTATTATTTTAGTCCTATATAATGAGAGAACCTCTCACAAAGAGGGGATCGAGTCTTTTATTGAGTATATTTGACATGGTAATCAAAGACAGTTCCTTAGAATTTGCTCTTGTTTTCTTGGTTAGGTTTGCTCAAAGTGAGATGAGTTTTTTAGCTCCTCCCGTCTGGTCTTCGTCAAATCAATTTTTTTTTTCTGTTCATGTTCCTTTTAACGTATTGAGAAAGTAATTCAAAATCAGTCTTTTTTTTTTATTCTGAAACGTTACAAAAAAAAAATCCGTCTTTGAATTTTTTGGTGTAGGTTGCTTTGTGGGATTTCTTCCACCTGCAGTATCTGGAGTTTTGGCTGGTGTTTGTTGGAATACGAATTATGTGTTCGATTAAGTTATCCCGACAGATAGAGCTTACTGTGTGTGTCGGCGCACTTCGTGAATTTCTTTTGGAAATTCTTCTTATGGAGTGTGAGTTCTCGTAGTATTTTTGGAGTATTCTCGTAGTATCTCATAATATCTTTGGAGTGTTCTTGGAGTGACTTTGGAGTAGTTCTTTGTTGTTTTTTCATTATTTGTTGTTCTTGGTCTCTCATCGTCACTAATTTTCGTAGTTGGTTGCTCTAATTTGGATTTCTTCTTAGTGAGTGTTCGCTAAAATTATATACCGCAAGTGCACAGGTCGCGTTCAAGTAATAAAGTGGACCTTATGAGTCCGGGTTGTCGATCTCTCGAGGAGTGTTACTTTTGATTACACAATTTAGTCAATTTAATTTTAACAATAAAAACAAACACACAATTTGATTTCATTTGTGAGACGAAAGAGAAATTGAATTTGAAAATCAATTAAAATAACAATTATGAAAGAGAAGTAAATTCGGATTATAAATAAGTTAGGATTTACGATGTCACTTAACTGTCATTTCTTTAATGTCGCAATAAACCAACAATGCAAATTACCAAGTTAAGACGTTAGACTCGATTTTCTAAGTTTAGTTAATTACCTCTCTCGAGTGAAATTAACCATAATTGATTGGTTAACCTACTATATTTTTATGTCGATTAAAACTAAACAACCGCATTAAATCAATGTGAAAATACTCAATAGGTCACCTAGAGTTTGGAGTATATCTCTATCTCCTAAAACAACCTAGTTCATTAATTATTTTGGTCAAGAGTGCACAATAATCTTTCAATGATTGCACAAACCACAACTCAACCATCTATTGACCACATACATGATGAAAATTGAAATACAATAATAAATGCATAATAATCATAGTAATTAAAGCATTAAAGGATGAATATTGACATTAACGAAACTTAGGTCAAGTTACACCATAAATCCCAACATTAAACACTTAGCCCATTGTACAATAGAAGTACAAAAAGATAATAGGGAGAGAACCCACTACAAAATGAAGGAGATAATAGAAAAAATTCAAGATAATGGAAAAGAACATTCCCTTAAATATATTCTAGGAGATATAATGGATTGAACTTTGAATATCCCTTTCAAACTCCCAAGTTTTTGCTAGATATTCTCTCTTTTTTCTTGCTTATTATCCATTTAAAGTGTTCTTTTCTATTGCTTGCCCTAGAATTGAAGAGAAAATGGTATTTAAAGAGCTAAAATCGGCTCTGGTGAAATTGCTGAAGAGATCCCGAATTTTACGCAAAACATGCAAAATTTGCTCAGCCGGAAAGCGGCGCGCGCGCACAGTTTAACCCTTTTTGTCTCGGTCTATTAAAAATCACTTCTCGCGCGGGCACCATATTAAGCCTGCGCGCAGGCACAGGCTTTTTTTCTTTTTTTCTTCCTTTTGTCCATTTTAGTTCTCCACATAATTGCATGCCAGGTCCCTCAACTTTGATCATGTACAATCTGGTCCTCAAATTTTGATCTTTATATCAATTTTTCCCTCCAAAATTTGCAACACAAGGTCTTCCAACTTTCTAACTTGTGCACTTTGGTCCTTAACTTTGTGTTTTTGTACACTTTTGATCCTATTTTCTCTCCTTTTTGCCTTATTCTCTTTTCATTTAGGTTTATGACCTACAAAAGCCAAAATTACCCAATTGTGAGTCGATATCCACTATTTTCTTCAATAATAAGTATATTTAGGTATTAAATGAGTCTGCAAAAACACACTTATCATTGAACACAAATATTGTCACCGTCGTCGGTTCACAATTGAAAATTGATGCTTTTACCAGCATCAATTTGAGAGGGGAAGTCAAGGAGCTTGAATAAGATTTCAAAGATCGTTGAAAATTGAATAAGATTTTGAAAATCGTCGAAGATTACGATTATATTATTATAATTGTATTAGATATAGGTAGATTGTTTTTACCATTAATTAATATTGTAATTGATTGCTTCTATATTTAGTTGTAATTTTAGTCCTATTTAAAGAGAGAACCTCTCACAAAGAGGGGATCGAGTATTTTATTGAGTATATTTGACACATATACCCTGTAATTACCCTTTCGAGTAGTTTCCCATAAGCAAAGAATCAACCTCAATAATCACCTGCTTCAAACTCCTATCATTCCTCTAATCCTCTTACAATCCTTTTAAATATACCCTTTCAATTAGTTTCCCGTAAGCAAATCAACCTCAATAACATTCCTGTAAACCTCTGACAATTCTTCTAACCTCCATTACTATGCTTATCTTCTCAAATATAACTGAACAATATTATCATCTTTCCCGAATGATTCTTCAGTAGTCCACCACATGCTGAAGGACTTCATCCCAATGAGAAGGCCCATCTATATAAAGCTTATACTGTCTGTTGGGGATTCTGTTCATTGTACTGGGTAAAACTCCTTGTCTTCTGCTTAAATACTTCAACTCCAAGCCCCAAAAATGTTTGCTATCGAACAACTCCTGCTTGAACACTGTTGTGTAGTTTTATCTTTGCTTTCATACTGCTGCCTTTTTTCCAAGTTGTTCGAAAAAATGGCTGCTTCTTTTTTATTTTTGGTTTATCTGTCTCTTATAATGCCATTTTTTTTCTTGTGATAGGCCTTTAGAAGATGTGGATTCATCTCCTCCATGCATGGCCGATGTTTTTAGATGCATGGGAAAGGCAGCTCATGCTGCGTTATGTGCAATTGCAAGGCATCTTCGTTTGCGAAGCGAGTAAGAACAGTAAAAATCTTATTATGATTGAAAAATTATTAGGCTGGCTTTTTACTGTTTGACGATGAGTATATTGAACATGACATGTCCTGCAGTGTTTTTAACCACTTGCTTGATGATCGCCCATTGCCTGCTAATGAAGTGTCTTCATCGGTGCTTGTTGCTATGCACTCTCACACATCGTCACAATATGGAAAAGGAGCTATTGGGGGAGGGAAGATTGCAGTGAGTGGAGAAGTAGAGAAAGGATTGTTGACGCTGATTTCAACAGATGCCCCTGGTCTTCAGGTATCTTCACATGCCTGTTATCATCAGTAATTATTTAGTTTATCACCATGTATGTTCCAATTCATATGTTTTCATTTTCAATTTTTTCCCACAAAACCCGTTGGTTTGGACCCTATGATATTTTGGGATAAATATTCTGTTCCATGAATGATTTGTCAGTTCTTCTTTTGACAAATAGGTTTGTGACCCCAATGGTCGTTGGTACCTAGCGGACGGTAGCTTGGTCCATGGGGACCTCTTACTTCTCACGGGGAAGGCTCTCAGCCATGCCACTGCTGGCCTTCGGCCTGCAGCTTCTTATCGGGCTGCACCTGATAATTCTCCAGGCTCTGCTAGTGGTGGAAGGTAGGTGCATGTCACAAAGTATGGTTTGACTTATAGGTTATGAATTTCTTCAGCTATTAAGGGTAACTTAATTGACAGGCTGACTTTCTCCCCCTAGGACTTTATTGGCATTCAGGCTCATGCCTCAGGGCAATGCCATATTGGACTGTTCTCCAATTGCAGCAGCTGGGCACGTAATTCCTCAAAGCTATGTGCCAGTCTCTGTAAGCCAGTTTATGGATGATCTTTCTACTGAGGAAGATGTACTGCACAACAAGAATGATAATGCTTATGTAAGCACTTTTCTGGAGCAACTCTCTTAAGAATACAACTTTTGAAAGAACACAAATTATAGGACTAATTTGTGCCTGTCTTAACCATACGAAATTATCACTATTATGGTAAATTACATCAAATTGTACTATTATCTAAATTATTTTCTGTGGTTCTCTATCTCATCCTTTTTTTTCCGTTCCTTTCATTACATATAATTCCCAAGCTTGATATTTTGACCAATGAAAAGGTGTTTGGTGCCTCATGTCTGATTTAATGATTTTACTACTATGCTCATAATAATGGTTTTTTTTTATATGTCTGTTGCTTTTCTTATGTTATTCGTACAAGAGTTTATTGGCAATATTTTTCCCGTTTGTAAACTCCAATGGGATTATATTTCTTTTCTGAGATATGAAGCTTTGGATTGGTTTACTTCCTTTTTGAGATGCCAAATTTCTTCATTTGTTGGCTTATTTTTCTAAATGAAGATGCATGATTTTACTGCAGCATGTGATGATGTCTTCTTTTGCAGATGGATCAACAGGTCTCTGGAGATAATTTGAATAGGGAACCATCACTGAGAAGAATTCTGTCAGATCCGTTATCGTAAGTTTCATCAGCCTTTTTTTTTTCTATTTATTCTAAATTTATTCTTGTTCCCTCTTTACGTTTCAATCTTGACTGATTTGTTCATTTTTGGTCGATTTTTAGTTAATTCTTTTATCTTTATGTTTCTACTTGTATCTAACCGATAATGAACCTGATTGGTTTTTCAAAGTCCAATTCCATAAATTTTATTGAGATATATAATTATTTATTTGTATCGCATTATAGTGTGTTGTTAACTATTTTGGTCTTTTGGGAATTCAAAAGGTACTTTCTCTGTATTTACAAACATAAATTAATTACAATGAGGGAAAGATGGATAGGAGTGAGAGATGCAACGGATTTGCATTATCCTATAGGAAAAATTTGGTAAATACATATTAGTAAAGACGCATTCAACAAATTTGTAATAACATTGAGTTCATAGTTGTTCGATCAGTGTGACATTTAACGATGTGGGGTTTTTTTCTTTAAGCTTTAGTGCCCGCAAATTAAAATCCTGGACAGAGGAAGAAGTGATGATTTCAAGGCTGTTTGAAAACTTCCAAGATGGTGGAGTATTTATTAATAGTAAAGCATAAAAGGATTAGGCGCAGATGTAGGATACGTACCTAGAATTTTTCGCAACTTAATCATAGATAGAATTTCTAGGATTTGACCCTCTCTAACTCTGTCCGTAACTTACTAGAGGTTTGGGAAACAGAGAGAAGGTGTGTACGTACGAGATAAAGGAAACACACAAAATAGGACATAAAGCGTGACCTCCAACTAAAGGAAAACGAAGAAATACTTATCTAGTCATTTGACTGGGAATAAATGATAAGAGGAATGTAGCCTATATTTTGTGGGACCGTGTGCTCCTCGTCATCTTTCGTCGCATGAGATAATTTGTGGGCTTATGATGACTCTCATAGACAGCTATTTGACCTTACTTCTGAAATTCAAAAAACTAAAAAAAATTAGATTAAGAGGGTCCATCAAAAATGATTTTTAGTGGTTACTGGGGACGCCCACGGTGAAAGGGCTGTGTTGTGACTTCAAGTGGTTCAGGGTTATGGGTCTAAAAGACATGTTAGGCCCCATTTGGTATTTATGTTAGAGCCAAAAAAATTTGTTTGTCAAACAAGCACAGCTATTTTAGGTGTGTGGTAAATTCAATAAAAATCTAATTTTGGTAGAATCTATACAATTTGACTGTAGATTTGGAAAAGTTACGAAAAGGGTAGTTTCGCAGATTCTTCTTTTAGTATAACGACTCGGGTCTCTATACACAAGCCGTTGTATCATACGTACTGTACGCTTTGGGGGGCATCTGTCCACATAACCCCTCACGAATTTCTATCGCGTCCCCTAGGATTTGAACCAAAAACATCCGCCTAATGAGAAATTTAATTTGAATCCCGGTACCAATTGAGCATTAGACATATCTTGGGTTCGAATCAAAGCGGACAGTATGTATGATATAACGGCTTGGGTATAAAGATCCGGGTCGTTACAAAAAAACTCGTTTTTTTTTATTCCAGGATTGAACTTAAGTCTCTCATTAAACAGAGGTCTTGGGTTCGAATCTAGGGGGACGCGATAGAAATCCTTGAGGGGTTAAGTGGGTATAGGATCACCCAAAGCGGATAGTACGTAAGCTAACAGTTTGGTACATTTTTGTAACGACTCGACTTTATACCCAAGCCGTTAGCTTACGTATTGTCCGCTTTGGGCGGGTTTATGTCAACTTACCCCCTCACGGCTTTCTATCGCGTTGTCCAATTGGTACCAAAATTCAATTTAAGTATCTCATTGGACAGAAATCTTGGGTTCGAATATTGGGGGACGCGATAGAAAGCCGTGAGGAGGTAAGTGGACATAGATCCACCCAAAGTGGACAGTTATCAAAAAAAAAAAAAATACCAATTTTAACCTTCCTGAATAAAATTAATTCCTTGTGTGTCCTAGGTATGCCGTTAATCGTCTATTTGATCTTTTCCGTGCTATATAGACTGTGCTTTAATTTTCTAGTTTTTGAGTTTTTATGAAACTTAGATTTTTATGAGAATAACTTCTTAGATAAATATTTAATAATACTATATTTTGTTCTAAAAGTAAGTATAAATTTTACAATATATATTTTTTTACTGACAATGTGGCAAATATATATTTCTATATCCACATTTTCTCTTTCCACTCATCTCTCTCATATCTTGTGCTTCTCCTCTCCAAGATTAATGTGTGTGCGTATCATCATAGACTTTCTCTCTTGACTTGCACTTTTTCCAATAAACTATAACTTTCCTTTATTAATCGCGATCACACATAATGTTGTAAATATTTCTTCCTTTCCCTGACCCAAAATTAGATGGTACTGAGCTACTAAAAAATATTGTTAAACCCCTTATAAACTAGTTTAGACTGCTTAATCTGGGGGCTGGTTCTTCCAAATTGACATTTTCTTGAACCCTTTCGACATTATTATGTATGGGCTACAGTTTAAGCTGAATATCGATATTTAAATTCCAACTCTCCAATATGAGAATATTTAACCCGAATAATCAATGTCTCAAATCACTTTCACTTTAGTCCTCCTCGTTCGCTCTAAATTCTCTCGTTTAGTTCTAATAATTTCATTTCAAGTTCTTGGTGAATATAAACCTTAGAATTAATATTCTCCATCCTAGACTTAATACATCTCCCGGCCAAAGGTTATTTTCAAATGTTTCCACTTAAATCCCTTAAAATGCAAATATTCCATTTTGGTCTTAAAACATTCTAATATTTCAGCTAGATCCTAAGTGGAAAAACATGAATGTTCAGGGTGTTACAAAAACAATATTGTTTGCCAAACGCTCAAATGTTAATTTTGAAACATACATGAATTTTGAAATAAAAGTTTACCGAACATTTAATTGATTATTGTGCAACTGATTCTTCCTTCAGTACATCCAAAGTTAATTATCTAAAAATTTACAGCAATACTAAAAAAAGACTTTGTATGCTAATTAGGAAGGTAATTTCTAACTAAAATCAAATTCAATTTGTGAAATGTCTTTGGAAGTAGCATGAATCATAAGCAAGGAGTAGAGAAGTAGGCATCACCCTTAGAATCCTGTAAGCACCTCTCTCAGAGCAGTTGTGAACAAGAAGTTGGTTGTGCAACCAGTGTGTGTGTTTTTCATGTTCATATTCCTTGAGCAGGGAAAAGTATATTGTTTCTGGTATTCAGAATAAACAAGTGTAGGTTACTTTTATTAGAAAAAAAGCATAATTTGATGAGTGCTTCCAAGAATGCTATGCACATGATTTACCTTTGCTGAACAGAAAGATATCTTTTAATTGTTTCTTCTTCAGATCTTCTTTATGACTATTTATTGCGGAGCTTAAAGGTCTTTCTTGTGGAAAGGAACTCTGGTTGAATCTAAATTCTTCTTTGGTTCTCATAAACAAGGCTTCTACATTTATAATGTGATTTCTGACATTATTCTGTTTATTTCCAAGTTTCCCTTTTTGTGAATTCTTACTGCTTAGTTCCTTGTTGAAATTGGTTAGTCAATAGATACTGCTTTCCCTTAGTATTAAATTATGTTTAATCATGATCGGGGATGTTTCAGTGGTGCATTCCTTGAAGATGCTATGCTTGTTTCATGTGGACATTCATTTGGTGGTGTCATGCTGAGACGGGTTATAGAAACAGTAAGTAGAACAATCTTTTTATGTAGTTTGTATCCCTTTTTCTTTTATTTCACGTGGAAATTTCAAAGCATTTGATAGTGTTGGTTACTCAAAGTAAGGAACTGGACTATTGCAAAGCATCAATTGTGATCTAAAGTATGATCACATAATATATGTTGTTTGTTTATGGTTAAGGGTAGGAATTAGCTAATTGTTTCTCTACTTTCTTTTGTCATTGATCTTCTCACTGAAGTAGGCAACTAGGTCGTTTCTAAGACTGCAGCTAGCTGATGTAAAAGGTGACAGAAAGAACTTCACAAACTTTTATGGATTCTCAAAACAAAAGCCTAGACCAATTTCAGCTTACATACTGGAAAATCTCTGAAACATGAGTTTCCATTGTAACCATCGCTCTTTCTTGATGGGGTCACAGAGAAATTGAATGTGTGTTTGTGTATTGGATGTGGCAAAGAACAAAGCTCTAATGAAGATCTCAGATCTATATTAGCGATTAAACAAAGAACCTGAAAATGAAACAGAAAATAGAACATCAGGAAATTTGTCGATTCTTTCTGATATTTTATTCCCTACACTTAATGTTGTAATAAAATGAGAGCAACTGGCGATCTTAACAGCATATCATCAACTAGCTTTTTCATTACAATGACATCAGCTTCAATGTGCCGGCAAAAAACTAGCGAGTCTACAACTGGATTAAGCTGTACCTGAATTACAATTGCATGATATAAAAAAATGTGGCGATTATGCTATGTTATGTGGACTCCACACTTCAGGGTGCCACACCTGTGTCAACGTGAAACATCAGAATGGGTGTGGAGTACTTGTTATATTTACCACCAATTGTTTCAGCATGGTGAAGAAGTACAAAAGGGAAGAGAATTAAGGAAACGAGAATAAGAGGCTAGGCTGCATAGTACCTGGAGTTTTTGTCTGTTAAAACTAATAGCTTGGAATCCAGTTTAAATTGTGCTTAATAAAAGCAAATTTAAGCTACGGGTTTCTTTTGACTTTGAGCAAGCGTTTTGGTCCTGACACAGTTCTTGGTCTAAGGTGCTATTTCAGGGCTGTAACTAGACAATTGAACTTTTATATGCTTGGGTTGTCAGTGTGTAGATATTTCTTATATTTCCAATTATTTGCATTCCAAATGAGATAAAAACTTCGCACCTGGAAATTGCTTGACTTGTAATTGTGATCATTTTACGCGATTCTCTCTTTTTCTATTGTGTGTAAACATCTAGATGGCAAAGGCAAGAATTATAACTATTATCATGGTTTCTGTCACAGTCAAAATGTTCACTGTGCAATGCAGGAATTCAGGTGGGGTCTTTGATCCCTAATCATGGTAGCCTCTCTCTCTCTCTCTCTCTCTCTCTCTCTCTCAGCACTCCCATCTAGGTCCAATTACCCTATCCTTAGGTTCTTTTGTTAATCTTCACATTTTCCTTTTTTTTTTTTTTCAACTTTTGATGGTTGTCATGCTGATTTTATCTACAGCTCTGAGAGCTGCTGCTGCAGCAGTGAAGCAAGAGGATGATCGACGACTGTTTCACAACGCAGCTCTCCGGAAGCGTAGGAAGGAAGCAAGTGACCACAGGGTAAACTTGAAAAGCTTGTCTAATTCACAATAACTTGGTCCATAATCGTGCACTCTCTCAAGCATAAAGGAATTTAGTAACATAGATTCTAGTGATGACATCTTCAGTTCAGAACATACTGCGTAGAACAGAATATATAAAACATATACCAAACTTTTGTGTATTATTTCTTTCATAATGTTGGTTTCAATTGAGAACTGCTGCAAAATTACGTTGCTTCTTTTCTTGGGACAAATGTCAAAACCCGCACGACGCATATTGGCATTGAAGTAACATAATGCTCCATTTTAGTGTGCTTAAATATTGAACGCTTTTGGGTTTTGAACTCAGCAGGAAAATGGAGATGTTCCTCCTGAAAATGGGTCACATAAAGGTGTACAATATCCTTTTTCAGTAAATGAGAAGGTTCTTATTAAGGTGAGTAATTCGTAATTCATTGCTGTAATATTTGTTTAGTTCCGCGATATCTATAGCAATGATGAATGTGGAAAAAATTATGCAGGGAAACAGGAGGACACCTGATAAATTTGTTGGCAAGGAAGCAGTGATAACATCAGTGTGTCTTAATGGCTGGTTAGTTGCCTGAACATTTGATGTTAAAGTATACATCAGTTCAGCTAATTAACTTTTGTGCTTGCATGATACACGAGAATCTCAAGTTTATCTCTATTCAATCATGTATATTGAGTCTGGTTTTGCTTATGGGAAACCAGTATGGTGGTATGGCATAAAGATGCTAACCAAATTTAACAACGGGTAATGTCAGGCCTACACGCTAGCTTGATGATGAAACTTTGAATTCATAAAAGACAAAATAACTTTAGTTTTCACATTGACTGAGATGCCTGTTTAATCATCGTGCGAGACCAAACCAATGCTTTAGATTGAAAAAGCTGTTAGATATAAATAGATATTACATATAATCTATTCGGTTATTTGGCAATTTAGTCTCTGTTAGATATAAATAGATATTACGTATAATCTATTCAGCTATTTGGCAATTTAGTCTCACCTTCTTGTTATTTTTATAATCGTATCATAATCTATAGTCACTAAAACCTTTTTTGTTGTGCGTGTTTTGCTTCGCCTTGTTTTTTATTACAACTTTCAGAATTCTCTCTTTGTATCTGCTTGGTATAGAATAAGCACTGTTTGAAACTTGGCATCAAAACTCTTAAATCATTGTTTTCAATTTTTCCCAGATTTTGAGTAGCTCTCCAGTTCCATCGAGATAATATTATAGTGCATAACCACTAAATAAATGGCTTTTTTCTTTTTTTCTTTTTTAATAATAAGAAACAACATTTTTTAATAAAAGACTCTAGTCAGAATTAGTGGAGGATAAGATATTCTCAATCCTCTGAACTAAAATTCGGGAAAAAAGTACTTGTTTCTAATTGAGAACGATTAGTGAAACAGGAAGACTTTCCAATCTCTTACACATAGAGATCCATACCAATACAAGGAATTTTGCTTTATCATTAACACTGAAAGCAGCAGCGAAAAAAATCCCAAACCCCTCACTTCCAGCCATACACAAATACTTTACTGGGAAAAAGTTAGCCACTGTTGTGTTCATTCTGATAAAGTTCATATTTTCTTAAGCATCTCTGATTCTCGTTTGCAACATGTCAAATAAACATCTACACTGGAAACAAAATTGGTTTCTTTATTGCAGAATAGTTTATAAATTTCTCCTAAAAGGTGATCAAGTGCATTTCTCACAGGTATTTGCTTAAGATTATTGAGAGTGGAGAAAATATTCGACTACAGTACCGTTCTTTAAGAAAATTTCCCACGTCCCACAACTCCGAGGACAGATGTACAACACAGCCAGTTCAGAACAGCAGCTGATGCCACTTAATATTGTGACTTAAATATTGGGTCCAACTCCCAGTATTCTACTCAAGGTTGAAATTGTGGTATACAGTTATTATTTAAGTTGTCAGCATAGAATCGGAAATTGGATAGTGAGAAAGTCTGTATAAATGCTCGAGTTTCTGGAAGATTCTAAAAATAATAATAATATAAAAAAAAAAAAATGAAACCCCCGTTCTTGGTGTTGAAAAAATGATATTAGAGCCTCAATTATCTGTAACACTTTTGTTTTGATGTAAATGAAAGGCAGACTATTGATTCCTGTTCCTTTCTTGCATAGCTGTACTCTGAACTCTTTAGGATGGTTCCTGTTGTTTCCATTTATTTGATAGGTGAATAGTTCACTTTGATCTGGAAACTCTTTAAACAACAACTTATGCACCTTTGAGTATATGGAGGATCTTCTTTTTCATCGGTTGTTCCAAGTGTTGAAATTGCTATGCAGTTCATACAATAGTGGTTCGAGAGAGATCAATCAGTCTTAACTGCATTCAGTTTTCGTGATGGGACTCGAGATTTATGGATACGAAACAGTTTCAGATGATAAGAACAGTTTACTTTGAGCAGTTTTTGTTTTTTGTTTTTTGTTTTTTGTTTTTTTTTTTCATCGTTTGGATTGGATGACACTCGTGCGCCAGAGGTGCATTTGTTGATCAAGTGAAATTTATTTAACGTGAGATTCATAATACCAACTTAAATTTCTGGAGGTCTTATTGAATGCATTCCAAGTGCACCAACAAAAAGTTACACGTGTACTAGTCCGCGTAAGTTACAATTACTCGACGGTCGAGTTATTGGCCTATAATAAGTTCATGTTTAGTAGAGATTGTCTAGAACAAGTAATTTTACATGCAAATCTATAACTTTTTCTATTTTTTAATTATACATTCTCCAAAAAAAACAAAAAACAAAAAAATCAATCGCAAAATCTATTATTCAAAGATATACATCAAATATACCATAATAATGTGATCAGCAGAATCTGGGAATCGCTGTACTCTGTGGAGGTAGGCCTTTGGAGTCATTCTTGACATCTTCTGACCCCTCCTCTCTTTATAAAATATTTTCTCCAATTCTTTGACTCTCATGTAATTATTGTTATTATTATTGTACAAATCCAACTTATTATTGGTGATATATTTGGAGTCATAATCATCATTCATAAACTGATCTGCCATTTGTATAATGTAATGCTGAGAAGCCAGTGCTTGGACTGCAATTCTTGGAGGTACTCTTGGATTCTTTGCAAGATCTTTACATGCTTCTAAACCCAGCTTTTCATAGTTGAGACATCTGCATAATCTTGATCGTTCCTCTAACGAGAGAGCTGGATGAGACTGCAATCCACATTACATTACATTACAATGGACAAGACAAAATATTAGGATGTGTTCTAGAACAATGTAGAGTAGTATAAATATTGATGTATGGCAATAAATACATGAATTAACTCCAAGAATACCATAAAACTGGCAACAAGGACAAGCTACACATTAGATTCAAGAATACGAAAACTGGACAAAAATAGAGAAAACTCTAATCTTAATTCAGTATGAGCCTCCCCTTAGTTGAGAATTGATCCCAATTTGTAAGATAATCATGGAGTGTCGAGGTGAGACTTTGTGCTTGGGGGTTTGGGTTGTGTGAGAACTTACAATTTTTTCATATAGTGGAATGTATCTCTATGTTCAGTTTTTCTTCGATTTCAGAGTTTCCACGTAAATCGATATATTCCTATTTTCTAACTTTCAAATAATTTTTTTGAACAAGAAATCGAGGATTGGTCTCAATTCTCAACAAAAAAATAAATAAAAAAATAACATCAATTTTTGAGATTAGTCCAACATGTGGTGCTGCAGTCATTCATGCTAACAGATACAAACAATTCAATGTAGGTTTGTCTTGGCTATGCATCGCCATGGGTTGATTGCACAACATGCAGGCAATTGCATGCATGACATTTAGGCATCAGTGGCATGGTAGAAGGTACAACATGCAAAAACTTACAAGAACACAATAAAACAACCCAATGAATTTTCTGTGCATCTGTAGTATGACAGAGTTAGATTTCTAATAAATACCCTGAGTATTGACCTGTCATTTTGACAATTATTTTCTTTAAGTATTGAGATATTTAATTATATACAGATTAGAGTTTTTTATTATAAGCTAACACCGTGAAAACGAATATTATGTCCTTTGATTGTTTAGATAATGGCAATTAGTACCTGTCTAACAGCTGTAGTATTCACAGGTAATAACAATAGAAAAGAAGAGAAGGACAAATATGTGTATGTTCTGGCAGAGAATAATTTGCTTTTTATGTTGGCTTCGGCTTGAAAAACCGAAGCATTTTGGTATATATTAGTAATAGGACTTGTTGGTCTAAGGGCGTAATGAAACTCTAACCTGGAAGATTTGGATAACGAATTCAATTATTTTGCAGATTTTTTGGGAACCTGAAAAAGGCACCATTATTTTGAAAAATTTGCCACAATCTTGTCATAAAGACATACTTTTGTCTCATATATTGGTTTTGTCACTATCCCTAAAAGGTAAACACATCTTGGAATAGCAGTAGAAATTAGGAAGAAAAAGAATGACCTGAAGATAGATGTCAATCGCTTTGTAGACTTCCTCGTAGCAATCCCTTGCATAATCTGGCAAACTTTGTGCAATTCCTAGGAATTTGGAGACTTTAAGGTGCTGATCAGGTCCTATCTCTCCCAAGTACTTATCCATTAATCTACCAACTTTTTTCATTTTCTCTAAGGTAACTTTATCATCACGTACAAACAATCTGATCAATCTCACCACAAGATTCACATCATAAGCTCCCCCATTGTGTCCTCCAAAAATCAGTAAATCATCAAGGGTTGCTTGATCAAGCATCCCACCAATCAACCTCTCCAAGCCGGCCTGGCGTTCTCGGCTGAGCCCCAAACCTGATACGATTCTCAGCACCCAAAATAGCCCTCTGCAAGAAAATGCAGTCTTTCCCATCAAAATCACCCCATGAACTGCCGTATTCGCAATTTCACTGCATTCTGATGTTTTAGAGTTTATACCCTTATTATTGGATCGGACAGCAGTTTTCAAATAGTGCAACAAAAACCTTGTGAGGACTAACCTATTATTTTCATTCCCATGTGCTCCTAAAGCTTTCACAAACTGTTCTATAGTTATTGGACGTAAAACGGTCATATCTTCAAACCACCATTCTTTTCTTGATGAACTTGGCTTGAGTTTGAGTTCATCAGAGTTGAAACGCTTATCTGGAGAAGAGGAAGAAGAAGAAGATAAAATGAGGAGATTGACGTCAGTTTTCTTCGCAATCTTGGCTTGAAGTGAACATAAGAGCTTTTGGATTAGGCCACTTGAATCGGCATAAGAAAAGAATGATTCACAGCTCTTGAGACAAGTGATAATATCACTCCAAGACCAGTAAAAAATCCCTTGAAGAAAAACCTCAGTCTGATGCAACAGGTTGAAATTAGATACATTTTCAGTCATTCCAAGAAAAATTGCACAACAATGGAGTAAAGAGATATTGGATACTGTAATTTCGACAGCTCCATTGTTGTAACAGAATCTTATTGCTTGTTCAAATCCATCGGCTCCTCCCGGAAAATCATCAATCTCAATTCCCGAGTTCCTAATCTGAGTTATTCGCTTTTCTTGTTTGATAATCTTTCTTAACCTCCCACAGAATTTTGACAAAATTCTCTGCAATAGAGACAGGCTACCATTGAATCTTGTATGATCTAAAGAAATTAACAGGTTCTCATACAATAAATAATAGATGGAGAAGTGGACTTACCTCATTGGTGAAGAATGTTTGTTGACAATTAACATGGATTTGCAAATCACAGAATTCTGCCATGGCTTCTTAGCATTGAATGAAACTGAAACTAGTTTTACTGATTTTAAACATACAGTTTAAGAAAATTTCTCAAGCCAATCAACTGATTTTACTTTTTGTTTTATGCACATTAACTGGCCTCTGAACACGTGTATTGTGACTTTTATTTGCTGCCGCATACGAGACGTATATGTATATAGCAATGGCCCGTAGATTTTCTTTGGGTAATTAGCGTAAAACGTCCATATCTTTACACGATTTTGTGCAAAACGTCTCTACCTTTCATTTCTTGGTGCAGAACGTCCTTACCTTTCCAATTTTTGGTGTGAAACATCCTTTTGACCATTTTACCCTTCTATTGAAATAAAACAAACACAAAAGAAAAGAAAAATAAAGAATAAATTGCAATTATGGGTTCAAACTTTTAAAAATGTTCAAATTAGTCACACATGTGAAAAAATCATCAACCTCTAAGCCGCCACATTTCAAGGCAAAATCCCCAACTTCCGATCACCTTGGTCGTTGGGCCAACATACCACCTTGAAGCTTTCATTGCCCTCTTCACAAAGCACCAAACCACCAGCCCCTACTCCGACAAATTTGACCGGGATCAAGCTACAAACTTCATTGCATGAAATGCGGGTCAAACACTGGAATCACGCCGTCCGGCCACCTTCTGGCTGGAAAATACCACCGGCCAACTCCCCTACTCAAGAGGACCTCGACCATGCAAACAATTTAGCCCAAACAACAACGATAAGATCTGAATTTCAAATTGAAAGCTACCCGTCGCGACTTTTACGACACTGCACCAGTTTTCCTCCAATTCTGAAGCCACCATGACAACCTATGGTGGCGGACCACCTGGGTTGGGTGCTCCATCGCCTGGCGCACCTAGCCCAGCCATGTGTCCCCTTCAATTTGGCTCCAATCACCTTCAATCTGGGTCTGAAATGTTCACAGGTGCGAACTCGCGAGCGCAACGATGGGACTGTTTTTCTTTGAAATTGGTGGTTGTTGGTTATTTATTGGAGGAAATTGTTTATATAAGTAGCTTCGACTTTATGAGGGGAGTCGACTAGTGGTGGGTGGCCGAACGGCGAGTTGTGGGTGTTTAACCGATTTCCAGGCTGCAATTTTTGAATTTGATTTCTGGCCAAATTACGAGTTATGAGGATTTCTTGGTATGTAGTTGTAGAGGGTAATGAGGAGAACATGTTGCGACCAATATCTGACGGTTTGGTCGGTCGAGAGTCGCCGAAAAAATAAACTCATGTATTTGGCTAAAAATGGGCAAAAAAGATTTTTTTTGTTCTTTTTAATATTTTTATAAGTTTTGGATTGATTTGCATTTTTTAGAAGTTTAGGAATAAGATTGAAAATTATTTTTTATTTTTCTTTTCTTTTGTGTTTGTTTTATTTCAATAGAAGAGTAAAATAGTCAAAAAAGACGTTTTGCGTCAAAAATTGGAAATGTAAGGACGTTTTGCACCAAGAAACGAAAGGTAGGAACGTTTTGCACAAAACCATATAAAGGTAAGGACGTTTTGTGCTAATTACCCGAGTTTCTTTCACAACATATAACAAATTATTCTGTTGACCCACAATTTTTTTTGTCACTTGATCTTTTGTAATCTCATTTAGAAAGAAATATTTACATGCCAAATTTTCAAACTGAGGCTACATCGACATCGTTCGTGAAGTTCCAGCTTTTTGGGTTTATAAGTACTTTAGACACTTTATTCTCATGAGCCAATTTTAAGGGTGAGTTCTCGAAATGTATGGAAGTTGATGTGGGTGAATAAAAAATGTTAGAGAAAATGTATGTTGTATAAGACACATATTATGCAACAAAATAAGCCAAATCACCTTCAAAAAATTGCAATGTCCCTTGTCAGTTGTCACCTAGGAAATATTTGGTTCCCGTGCCTTGTATTTATGTGAAAACCCACTTTTTGAACATGTGAAACTGGGGCCATGCACGAAAACTGCAATGGCTGGTGGGAGGGGGAGAGAAAATCTGGATTTTGCAGAATTTGTTTTGTCTTTTCCTTTACAATACCCTATAAGGTAATTTGCACAAAACGTCTTCATCATTTACCTTCATTACGCAAATCTTCCTTATCATTTCAAATTTGGCAATTAATCCGTCATTTCAACATTTTCTTGTGGGGTTGGTCCTTTCCGTCTCCTTCCGTTAACTCATTCCGTCAAATATAGGTAATTGGTGCAAAATGTCCCCATCTGTTTCCATTTATTGTGCAAAACGTTATTATCGTTTGTTTTCATTACGCAAAAGCCTTACCACCTATTTTTTCCATTAAAGTATTGTAAAATCACTAATTTATCCTTCTGTTGAAATAAACAATAGAAAAAAATTATATTAAAAAAAAAGTTACAATAAGAGTTCTAATTTTTTTTAACATACAAACGAGTCTCACTTAAAATAATTTAAAATATACAAAAGCAAACGATAAGAACTTTTTGGCACCAATTACCCATATTTGATGGAAGAAATTGATGGAATGAAATGAAAATGACCAATTTCGCAAGAAAATGTTGAAATAGGGGTGTGAATGTCAAATTTGAAACGATATGGATGATTTGCGCAATGAGTGCAAACGATGGAACGTTTTGTGCTAATTACCCATTATTTTAAGTAGAACTCATTTTCACTATTTGAAAAATGGAGGACTTTGACTGCAATTATTTTTATTTTATTTTTTGAACTTGTTTATTTAAAGAAGAGTGTAATTAATTATTTTACAATGCTTTACTAATGGAGAAAGTAGACGATAAGAACCTTTGAGCAATGAAAGTAAATAATAGAGACATCTTGCGTAATAAAAGTAAACGATAAAACGTTTTACACCAATTAATCATATTATACGAAAGGAATTGACGGAATGAAACGAAAAAGGACCAACTCCACAAGAAAAAGTTGAAATGAAGGTATAAATGTCAAATTTGAAATAATAGGTACGATTTGTACAAGGACATTTTGTGCTAATTATCCAGTATTAAATTATCAACTATTTTCGTTTCTTTGTGAAAAAAGGTTAAGAATTTGTCCTAGCAAAATAGTTATTAACGACAATTTGTGGTCCATTCATACGTTTGTTCAGTTCATGTATCATTTATAAATAATTACATGATTAAATTTCATTTAATAATATTATATGGAAGATCATTAACATTTATTCATTGTCACACTTATATCCTTAACTTTTTGTTCATCACATTCTTATTTTTAAACATTTTATTGATCAAAAAATCTTGTCCTTAATTATAATTTTCGTCAAAAAATATTGTTAAAGTGATTGAAATTGAGGGTCAAATATTTAATCGTATTTTTGTATTATTATTTGTTTTGCTTATTCAAAAATACAATAGGCAAATGAGTTTTTTTTTTTTTTTACTTTATCTTAAAGAAAATTTTGAAGAGAAACTATAATCAAGAACAATTTATATTAATTTGATAATAAGAGTGCAATGAAATAAAGTTTGAGACATAAACGATAATATTGTGTGAAACTTATGATTTTTTTTTTCTTTTTTGTAATTAAAATGTATTTTAATTATTAGAGATTGTGATGTGAATATATTTAGCTTTTGAAAAATAAATAAATCAATGTCGATTAATCTCTTTCTTATCCTAAATAATTACATTCATTATCTACACGCATCACCTTTTAATTTAATACTTTTTAATTTATCTACTAAGACAAGTGCTTAAGCAAGATGACATGACATTATAATCCATTGTCGCTAACAAATTTAATTCAAATCTTGAGACACACCGTAAACTCGTGTCTTTGAAGACAATTTTTAAATTATAAAAACTTTCTTTAACGTATTAAGTTTTTAGACTAAATTTGTTTGTATTTCATTATAAGTCGTTGAAGTTATAATATGAAAAAAAAAATGAGTGGACGATAAATGGATAGTAATTAAAATCCTTCAAATTGTGTGGTTAAAAAAAATGATTGGACTCTTTGTTTCATATGAAATATCGAGAATTAAACACATAATGGAAATTAGTCCTTGTTTGAGAATATATGGGTGGTCTTATATACAATAAAATACACAATTCGAAGGGAAATCTCAGTCATATAGTAATAAGAAGAATCATGCTATTTATTTAGATGGATCACACTTAAAAACCCTATTGTAAAGTTTTTTAATTTGAAAATTACCATAAGTAAAATCCTAAGATAAGCAAAGAATATAAATTTTCATATAGAAAACTAAAATTATAAAACCACCAAAATAATCCCAATTAGATGCCAAAACTTACACATTCATCCCAATTCGGGTGCTTTTAAAGTTCGCGGTTATGGTCAAGAATACTTTGAAAGCATTTAATGTAGGAGAAAAACTTCAATGTGACCGTTCTTTGTGTACACGTGGTAGGACAGTCTACTTAAATAATGATACGCGTCTTTTATATCATATTTTATTCTCTTTCTTTCTCCCAAACCACCTACTCAAATGTCACAGGTACATAAAATAATAGCATTTCCCATAATGGTGTCCATAATGGACACATAGCATAACCC
This sequence comes from Fraxinus excelsior, assembly GCA_019097785.1. Taxonomy (NCBI): domain Eukaryota; kingdom Viridiplantae; phylum Streptophyta; class Magnoliopsida; order Lamiales; family Oleaceae; genus Fraxinus; species Fraxinus excelsior. The sequence goes on from CM032629.1 coordinate 31,862,067, forward strand.
TAAAATAATTGTGATAAATTAACATGAAATATATACTTTAAATTAAAAGTTTAATTTTGATAAATTATTATCATTGATTATAGGGGAAAAAAAAATTGGCACGTAAAATTATTCTAGTATATTATTATAATTCTAACTATAAAATATTTAAACAAAATGATAGAATGAAGCCATTGAAGATTTGAAATGTGCTTTTACAAAACTTATGCAGCTCAGAATTTAAATAATAATAAAAAAAAAGACAAAGTAGCAAAGATGTTTGTAAGAAGACTTGATCATGCTTAAATAGTTAAATATGTAAATTTCATTTTAAGTACAGTATCTTGTTTGAATGAGGAGCGAGGACTTCACCAGGCCCATCAAGGATGACTTCAAGATGAAAGCTATTGTCCAGTCTACAACTTATTGGGCCAGGGATTGATGGACCTCCATACATGATTGGGCTTAGTTCTTATAGGCTAAGTGCTTGTTTGGATTTCATTATAAGTTGTTGAAGTTATAATATAATAGAAACGAGTTACGAAGAAGTGGGTAATAGACTAGTAGTTTTGGATCTTACGAATAAGTAGTTAAAAATCAAAATTTTAGTTTGATCTTTAAATTATAAAGAGATTTTAATGAAATGCAAACAAATCGCTCTGAAATATGGTTGGTCGGGCCAAGTAGAGGGTTAGCTCGGTTTACTCCACCGCCGATTTATCTAATATTGATGGTATGAATTTGTCTCCTCAAGATATTTGTTGTAAAACAAACAAGGTACTAGAATCGCTCTGATACCACTTATTGTAAAACGAACAAGATACTAGAATCACCTTGATACCACTTATTGTCAAACCAACCACCGGATTGAGATGTTAAAGTTATATGGTATAATAATAAAGTATTTGATCAAGCAAAAGAATAATAAAGACAAGAATATGGCGGATGCATTAAGAGATTTTATTGACTCGAGAATAATGGAGAAGATAGAAAATTACAATGAATCATATAATTCTAGTAATCTATTTTTTCACACCATATGAAATTGTTTAGAAGATCATAATATTTACAGGGAGCTTGTAGAGGACGTTCAAACCCTCTTAGTAAAGTTGTTGATGAAGTAGGATGTCTAGAGGTGGCAATTGGTCGAGTCGGCTTGACTCGGCCCTTGCCCACACGAGCTCGACTCGTGCCCGAGCCAGAGCCGAGTCGGCTCAACTCTTATATATATATATATATATATATATATATATATATATATATATATATATATATATAAGTCTTTTTGGAAGAAAAAAAAATTGGGACAAACCCACAAATTGGGACAAACCCTTGCTCTGCTCTGCTCTGCTCTGCTCTGGCTCGTCTTTTTGACGAGCTCGAGCCACTCGTGGCTAGTCAAAACGAACCGCTCGACTCGTTTGCCACCTCTAAGGATGCCAAAAAAATCAATCCAAAAATGAAGTAGGAGAAAAAATGCGGAAAAACGGAACAGAACAAGTGGTGCCACGACGCTCGGAGGGACGGGCAATCTGCCCGAAAAATAATTATTATTTTTTCGTTCCAAGTTGTTTTTTCTATCCCGAACTCTTCTTCAAGTCTAATACCAATTTTCAACTCTCAATGTGCTTGCAAAATAAAACTTCAATTTGACATATGACTCCAATAACATTCCAAACTTAAGTTCTCATTGATGTACACTTCACTTAAAATTCTTTAATACTTCAAATAAAGAATTTAAGTCACACCCAAGTTCCAAAAATATTTGTGATGGTGTGATATTTGACATAATGTTTAATTTGTTTTAAGTAGGAATTGATGTCTCTTATTCTCCTATTCTGTTAGGGATAGTAAAACATCCAATTATCTCAACTCGAAAGGAGCGGAGAATCTCCCTCCTAAATTCTCTGAAATCGTCTCTAATATTTTATTTTATTTTTTTACTTTTTTTGCTTTTTTTAATTTATGATGATGCTTGCAGTAGGTCTAAAGACACATTTTAGGATAGAGTTTCCTGTGACACATTTTAAAATGGTGACCATTTCATACAATTAAAAAATATATTAAAAAAATATTCTAATAATATTATTTCATTGCAAAAATATGAATTTAAATATTTATATATCGAGAATAAGAAAAGCACAAGTAAAATTCAAAAGTACGAAATAACAATTAAAAAGTGGACAATCGGCACCAATAAAATGGCAATGCTACGATGTAGATTGTAATATTGTAGAGCAAGCAATAAGGACCGATGATAGAGTTTCTTCTCTTCTCTGTTTGACCATTATCGTAGGTTAAAGAGTGGGAGAGGAAGGAATGACCAAAAAAGAATATGTGGTTAGCTTTTCACTCTTCTCTTTAATAATTTGAATTTTAAGGTGCTTATTGTCTTGTTAACATAATATAAATTTTTCTAAACTTTTTTCTTAACTAGTATGTCCTTACAATGTTGAGGCCTTGTGCAATCGCTCAACTTGCGCATCTGACACATTCCATTGATTTATTCTACTTGTTTTATTTTGATTTTAATAATACTTTGAGACAGGCTAATGATGAACGATGGAGGTGGCAACATATTCACCTACTAATTCTTGACATCTACAAGATTGCAACCTCACATTAGAAAGAAAACAAAATACATAAAATGGTAAATATATTTATATAGATCAATTGTTCAAGGGGACTTTACAAGTGCAGAGATGACAATACTTGTATGACTGTTTTTTTTTTCCCTGACGCCCAACGAAAATTTGCCATGTGAAAATCTATACATTTCCCTGTAAATCTCCTGTGTACACAGTTGCGGACCCAACCCCCAACGAGGGGGTGCGACCACGCATGCTAGGCTTCGCCGGAACAATGGGCTGTGGAAGAAGACGACCAGAACTCTTTCTGGTTTTTGTTTTTTTTTTTTTAATAGTTTGGGCTTATTCTTCCAGTTGTGGCTTGTGGGCCTTTTTAAAAATAACCAGGCCCAACTCATTATTGTGTCATTGATCCATTACCAATTTAATGATCCATATGAATTTTGTCCACTGCGAAAGAAAACGAAGATGAGAAGAAAGAGAACGCAACGCACGCACACCACTGGACACGGCAGGCAGACTGCACCACAGTGAGCATTGTTTTGTAGCAGAAAGTATTGGTTTTGGCTTTGGCTTTGGAATTGGGTGGGGATAAAAGATGGGTCAACCTAAGGAGTTGAGGATCTACAAGATTTTGTATTCCAATCAGTCTTAAAAAATTCATTTGCGACGATGAGTTTAGAATTGTGGAGAGATGAAGAAGATCAAGTCAGAGTCTTGTGTGTCGCATGATCTATTCCCATTCGAAGAAGCTTTTTTTTCTAACATGTGTGTTCTGAAGGGGGATGTTGCGTTGTTTGAGGAGTTGACAGATGGTGCGGTCAACGGTCAATGATTAACAGCCGTCTTAACTTACTCGAAATCATAGATCTGCCACTAGATGTACACATAGCATTGTTCTACATAAAAAGTAGATAATACTTGTAGGTTCTAAGCATTATATAAATAAACGTGATTTTTGACCGATTACAAAAAAATCATAAACAAGGACCAAGTCTGTTTTTCACTTCATCCCTATCTCATAAATATTCTCTCAACCATATTTGAAATTCAAGTCGAAAGCGCAGTGTAATAGTCAAGGCACACTAATGCGTATTTATAGTGAGTTGAAAAATATGACATGAATGACCCAACAATGAATGTACCAGGTAGTACGTAGGACCACCATGGAAAAGTCATATAAACCTCGCATGTATCACTTGTTTTTTCTTAATTAGTATTATCGAAATTCCAAAAAGAATCGAATTGGTCCATGTCATAATCTTTATCAAATTCTCGAAGTTAAATTAACAAAAAAATAGACCTCGAGGAATCCAATAATTACATATTAATCTACTTGAGAGCCTAGATACATTTTCGGTGCCACGTAGCTAGACCAGTGAGCTACTACGCTTTCTTCAAAGGATGATTGCTCCCATTGTCATTTTGAAAAACTATTTCTCAAAATAGACAAACTGAAATGCATTAACTACATGCCAATTTTTTACAACACATACGAACACTATTTCGTCAATGAAGACATTATAGATAAATACAATCATCATTTACCACATATATCCAAATGCTACCAAAAAGTTTTAGGCAACAAAGCATTATCTTGTCCTAAGAGCATGGTTAACCAAGTTTAAATGGAAGAACCTTTCTTTGCCAGTTTACTTTCGATCGAGAAAATACTGATTTTTACATCATTTGTTATTCAAAAGCTATAGAGTTTTGAGTACAACCGATCGACCAAGATAGTAAAGATTGAGTTATACTTACCTCATCTCGTCTAAAGCTTATTTAAAACGAGTTCAAGAATTGAAACAATTAAATGAAGATATTCATGTATGAAGTTTGTAAACATTTTCAACCCAAATCAAACTCGTTTCTTCAACTCCTTTTTTTTTTTTGGGTGACTAAGTTGAATCAATAAAGAGAAACACTCAAAAGAAATTACATAAAATATTACATTTTGTAGATAGAACCAAATGTAAATATATGTTAAATTGATATTTCTTCCTAAAATATGAAAGGGCCAAGCTTGCATGATTATGATGTGTATGGAATACAGTGGAGATAGAGCCATGATGATTCCAAGTGTCAAATTATGACAGATCAATTAGGCGTGTGAGGCAGAGCGAGCCACTTATCCCATTCGTGAGTCGAATTTTGAATGTAAGCTGAACAACAACAACAAAATTCAGACAAGCCACTCGTTGGCTCATACGAACTAACTGGAAAGTCACTCATATTTTTGACTCGCGAGCATATGAAAATGCGATTTTAGACAAAAAAAATAATAATAATAATAATTATCGAGCCGTGAGTTCGTGGGACGAGCAGAGCCCATCTTCTTTGAATTAAGTCAGCTCGCGTGATAGGTCGAGCCGAATGACTCGACTCAACCCATCTAACATTCCTAATATCGATAGATAAAATGGGGTCCCAAGCGAGAAAGTCGGGCTTTGGTGGGGTTTTGCCATTGTGTGCAGCGGTTGCGCACTCAACCTGACTTGATCTGTAGAGCGCTCAAATACACGAGGGAGTAGGGACCAACCAAATATCATGAGACACGTCATTGAGAATGATTGAATTGATCTCAAACCGAACTTCCCAAAAGCCCAATACACTTTATTCTTTTTGTAACTAACCAAAATACCCATTGGCAGCTTGCCCATTATTACAATTTTGTGAGCATTCGATTCTTCCCAAAGTGGTGGGGTTTTGTTTGGCGTCACTTATCAAATATAATTTCATTTGGTGGAAACCTTTATGCCATTGCCTTAGACAATTACCTAAATATCATGTGATGAAACATGCAGTGTGTGGTTTAAGGAGTAAGACTACTTTTTTTGAAATAATCCAAATGCAATATGCCTTGTCTCTCTAGCGGATAAAGTTTGTGTCTGACTTTTTAATTATAATTAGTCTTCTAGATAAAGTAGGGGTAGTGTAACACACACACGAGCCTATTGAACTACGATTTAGAGTATGTTTGATAAGCAAAAAAAAAATTATTATCTTATAAGTTGAGACCTACGAATTGTATAAACCGAACTTATTTAACTTATAAGCTGCAAATCATAATTGTATGAATTTTGATACGCGCAATTCATTAATCTCCAGCCTATAAGATTGTAACATTTTTTTTTTTTTTGTCAAAAATGCTCTTAATTTGAATATGCATTAAGAAGGGGATGGCCTATTCTTTAATTTTTTTAGTAGGTGTAACTTATTAATTATTTTGAAGAAAGATGGATGTTAAACGGTGCCGTTTAAGGATGTGTTTGAGCCACATTATTTTAGAAAAATATATTCTAGAGTAGTAGATTGATGGAGAACATGTGATTGAAAAAGGATGAAAAGTTATTGATGTGATGGAAAATATTATTTTATTGAAGAATGTGTGGTTGAAAATAAGTAAAAGAATGATAATGAAAATTTTAATGTGTACCAAACAGGTGCTAATTTTAGCTTTGGAACGTGTTTTTATTAATTTGGCCACAATTTATAGATTTTGGTTTATTGAACAACAATATAATTTGAAATTTTTATTTCTTGACAATTTGTTCAATAGGATGTCACTAGGGAAAGTCAAATGTAATTATGTATACATTCTTCTATATGTATGAATATGAGGGATGCAATCGATATTTTCTTGATCAATAATTATATAAAAACTTGGATTACTCGTATTAATAAGATTGATTTTTTAACATGGAATCTCAAATTTTAATATAATGTCATAATACATTAAGAATTAAAAAGCAACTCATTTTGATTAAGCCATTGTTTGATTCACCATTATGTGATCAAAACAATATTTGAACACTGATGTTTAAGAGAACGTACGGTTAAAAAGTAGGCAGTTTTTTTTTGGATTTACTTGCAAAATATTACATTGTATGAATATATGGTCGAAAATAAGTACGTAGAAAAAATAGTTTTTAAATAATAATTGTCGAAAGGGGGGGCTCAGTCTCAGAGAGCATGGATTTCAAGAGCCATTATCTTGCGGGATATGTTAAGAGGATAATCTCATATCAAGTAAATATAAAAAAATATAAATCAATGTATAAAAATTTAACATTCAAATAAATATAAAAATATGAGTCGGTGAGTTGGCATTTTTTTGCAACAATATACTAAGAGGGTGTTTGGTAGAGATTAAAATCAGATTGAAATTGAAAATATAGCTGTTACTATTGACTTTTATTAGACGGGTGGGACCCAATAACGACCATATTTTTAATTTTAATTGAATTTTAAGCCGTACCAAACAGGCTCTAAGCTATTGTTTGAGCCTATTTTGGGGAATATGCATTTTAAAATAGTGATTTTTGGAGAATGTTTGGTTAAAAAAGAAAGAAATTTTTTTCAATTTATATGAAAAATTATTTTGTTAAAAAATATGTGATTAAAAATAATTTTTAAAAAAATGAATTTTGAAAAAATAACTCAAATCGGCTCTAAATTTGTCAATATTGGCTTAGTTTGGTATAATTTGTCACTGGTCAAAGCGTATGGTATCAAAGGCTGGGGTGACAATATTGGGATCGATCCCAAGTTCCCTACCCCCAAAATAAAATAAAAATAAAAATGCGCACTCTATCACTCCACCTGCTAAAATGCGCTCCATGACCGTTGAGAGTTGTGCACCAAATTTTCCCTTCTCCCATTTCAGCTTTTTCTAACCCGGACGCAGACTGACATGACGTTTAATGTTACGTAATCCCACTGTAGTTACAATTCAATTTAGATGACTTTAAATAATAAGTTAAATAAAATGTGAAATGAAATGATTTATTTAATTTCACATATCATTTAATGTCACTTTAACGTCAACTAGATTGGAGTTGTAACCCCAATAGGGTTAAATAAGCATTATTCAAAAGAAAAATTAGATGAAGAAAAAAATTCTTACAGAAATTGAACAGATAGTCACATGGGGATGGGTCCTATGTGAATTAACGATTTTGCTGTGTACAAAATACTGTACGCACAGAAAACCAACAAAGAAGAAACAAGACGGGTGGGCCTGCATTTTTTACAATATTTTATTCACAGTGGAACCCACCTTCATGTGAGATTTCTGGTGAAATTTTTTAGTGAAATAGAATTATTCGTGAATTAAATATTGCAAAAATGGGCCCCACCTATTTGGGGGTTTTCTATGGGCTTTTTTTGTCTGTACGTGTAGGCTTGCTCGTAAATTATGTTAACGGTACATTTCATGGTGCACATCTTTTTTTATATTATGTGGGAATTCTAAGAGGGTGTTTGGTGTAGATTAAAATCAGATTTTAAGTAAATTGTGATAGAAGTTTTTGAAAATGTGTGGTTGAAAAGACGTGGGTGTGATCCATGAAAGATGTGATTGATATTAATTATTTGACTTTAACTTAGATTAAAATTTGATTTTAATCCGACCCAAACATGCCCTAAATGTGTTGAACGAAAATGTTTATTTTTTATTCAAGATTGTTTAATTATGCGTTGATACGTGAGATAACGTCAAAAATAATGTAAAATAATTAAGGGCCCGTTCGGTATGGATTAAAATCAGATTAAAATTAAAAAATTAACCGTTATTGTTGATTTTTATTAGACAAGTGAGATTCAATAACGATCATATTTTCAATTTTAATTGAATTTTAATCCCTACCGAACGGCTTAAATTGAGTGAAACGGTGAGGGTCCACGTTTTACCTAGAGCGAAAACTTGTGAAACCATTCTGGAAGCTTGTTTGACAAGTGACCATTTACTTTTTGACCGCAAAATTGTCGCCGTTAACTTTGCAGTAAAAGTCCCTTAGATTTCGGTCTGCCTATCTGACAAGATATTACGCGTGGGACCCTCTAAGCAACGGCTAGTTCGGTGACACAGAGGGAATTTGCCTCGTCATCAGACAACGAGGTGCCCAAGTTTCATGGTGTTGATTTATTAACGTTTAAAGTCGTTATATGGGCCCACGTGGAAATTGTGAACACTTAGCCATGATTGATGATTATTATTTTCAAAAAATAAGAACATATTTTCTTTATCGTTCTCTTTTCAAATGTTTAAAATAGTGAAAATATGTTCTCTTTCATATTTTTTAAAATGCGTTTTTGAAAACATTAAACTTTTACAAAAAAGAAAAAAAAACACAAAATAACCGTTTTGAGTGTTTTCAATTATAATCAAGCCAAAATTTTTAAAACGCGTTTCGGGTGTTTTCAATCACCCCAACCACCACCGCGACCTAACCATCACTGCACCACCGCGACAACCACTAGTCAATTTATACTAGATTTGAATTCAGATAGCTCCCAGGCGAAGATGTTTTCGCCAGAGCTCCAGCCGAGTGCCTTCCGTCCACATATATCTTCATCCTCGAGCGCCCCCTCTTTCCCCACTACCTCCTGCAACGGCGACCAAAACCCTAACCCTAGCCCCTACTCTTCCTCCTCCTCCATCTATCATGGCACCACCAACAGTCGCTACAGCTCTTCCGTCAAGAATTCTCGATTATCACCGTCTTTCTCCTTTCACAACGCTAGAATCATTATTGCCCTAATACCATCCGCCATCTTCCTCCTAGACCTTGGTGGAACCCCGGTCGTCGCCACTCTCATCATCGGCCTCGTGATAGCCGACATCCTCGATTCCATCAATTTTAACTCTAGTTTGTTCTTCGAAATCTAGTTTACTCTCATTTCCGCTCAAATCACCTTCTTCTTCCCTCTCCCTCACATTCAATTCTATCTCCCTTGCTTTCCTTGCTGCTTTAACTTGCGCGTTGGCCAATTTCCTAATCGGTGTTAGGGTTTCCCTTTAGTTTAGGGAGGGGCGGGGAAAGTAAACAAGTTTTTCATTTTTTTTTTATTTTTGAAATCAATTTTTCAAAATGTCAAAAAGAATACATTTTCAACAATCTCAAAATGGACACTCAAAATCCAAAACACAAAATGAATTACAAAGTCAAAACACAAAACTTAAATCCAAAGAGAACGACCCATAATATTTTGAATAGAATTTTTTGAAAAATGTGTGTTAAAAATTAGGGAAAAAAATTTAGTTTACGTATAATATATTTTATTATGTGAATGTGTGGTTAAAAATGACTATGAAAATTTTAAAAAAAAATTATATATATATTTTAAGGGTGGACAAACTTGAAATTGAAGGCAAAAGTGTCTCCGAGGCTCTCTTTTTTTTAATGTATTGATCTGGAATGCAACAACCGGTCCCTCCAAATATCTCTTTTCCTTTTCTAAAACATTTTAGATATATACAAGTAATCCCATCTTTTGATTACGATAAATTTAAATTTTCAATAGATTTTAATAAAAAATGATGAAATATGTGATTGACAAGTTGATAAATATTGTTAATCTCATTCAAAATAAATTTTAAAGAAGGGACCAATAAGTGGCTAAATGTTCAATCACTTCATTTAATGAAGTACAAATGGAGATGGAGATAATAAAAATCTTGATGCTAGACAAGTCTCACACGATATAAATTATTGACGCTTCTGTGGTTGTTTGAGTAAAACTATCGAACCAATTCAATTAAAAGTTGTGTTCGGTTTTAACATCATATTGAAAATTTAAGTCACTTGGAGAACCAATTTCTCGTATTTAAATATACTAGGTGCAAGCAACGTGCAATGCACGTTTGCTTAGTTTATATTTAATAGTTTTGTTTAAGAATTAATTTGTTATTAATAAAGATGTAATTTTTTTGGTTAATTAAATAATTAATGATGTAATGTTTATGTAATTGATAAATAATTAAATAAAGTGTTTCTCTCTGTTATCTCCAACCCAAAATCACAAACAGAAAACTCAAGATATGTTAAGGGGTAAGAAGATGAGTTTACTTATGCTCAGTTTGATTCTCATTAATGTAGAATGAGAATGAAAAATATAGCCGTTATTGGGTCTCACTCGTCTAATAAAAGTCAACAATAACGACTAATTTTTCAATTTTAACTCGATTTTAATCCCTACCGAACACGTCCTGAATAAGTTTTGACATGCACAAAAGTCACTTGTCGATTTCATACTACGTTAGAGCTCTCCACTTACAAGATTAATAATGTTAATATTATTTAATTCAAACATTATATTATTACTATAGTAAATTAATCCACTTGAATTAAAAAAATAAAATAAAACTAAAAAGGGGGACCTCTTTGTGCATAAAAAGTCATAGTATACGTCTGTATGATTGTTTGCATGCATGAATTAATTTATCTCTCGTGGCTTTTTGGTGACATTTTATGCAGTGGCTTTGGCACTTTATCCCTCATTGAAGACATAAAGATTTGAAGTTGATACTTTTCTGCATTTTCTATATTATTAATGGCTGACCGCTGGCAGATATAGCAGATGGATTCACCTTCACCACAACATAAAAGTCACCCTATTTCTTTATTATATTTTATTATAGAATAAAGCAAAATCGGTGGTCAATTACACTTTTTTCAATTAATAAAACATTCATTGATCTCATTCACGGGTTAACAACGGTTTAGTTGCAAGTTTATCGATAATGTGACAATTCATCACCCCACCCCAATCCTCTCTCGTACAAATTGAAATCGAAATTCTACCATTATAATGATAAATAACATTATTATTTATTGTACTGTTTCATGGAGAAATACACTAGCAAATCAAAATAATTATATTATATCATTGATGATCAATGACGATTTAGGTAGCAGTAGGTCCAGTCTTCTAAAATATCGTCATCTAGATGACACGGAACTCACCGTCACTTAAATTGGTAACGATCAACATTTGTGATAAATAACATTACTCTATCAAATTATGTTATTTTTATTTATTTCTCCAACTTTTAACACATTGTGAGTTTTGTAAGAAATTTAAGTTTATGGAAGATAAATAATACTCTAGAATTTACCCATTCTATCCTCGACTATGTTTTGTTTCATTTATTTAAATATATTTGTTGTTTATTATATTTTATTATATTCGTCCTAACACGATCATACATCAATTTTAACATTTTTAAAAAGAATAATGATGTGTAGCTTCACCGAGATTATAATTCCAGTCTAGATAACGTTAAATAATAGGTTTAATGAATGTGGATGTAACTCCCGTGGGAATAACATTACTCTTTAAAAAAAAAAATTGTTTTAATAAATTTTTCAAAACTTGTTAGTCAAGAGAAGTAATTATAAGAGTGATGGATAATTAATGATGTATAGGTGGGTTGAATAAAACCACTCAAGCAAGCATTGAATGTGATTAGGCTGGCAACTAATTAATAATCATAATACTTAAGACTTAAGAGTGTCCAATTGGATTAGCAACCCACTTTCAACTTAATGAATTGTATAGTGTGCCTAAAAAATGTAATTATGACAAGTTTAATTTTTATTTTTATTTTCTTTCTGCATATGAATGAGACATTTTCCCAGCCAATAAGAAAAAAGAGAGTACATTTGTTAGAACAAAGAACATGAAATGAGCATTCTTGCACTTACATTAATTCTTAGTGGCATTTGAGTACTTCAATTTTCTATTTATGTGGCATTTTGGTTTTTGAAATGGATAGTGAACTTTGTGAAGCTTCTTTTAGTTGAGAAGACGCCTTTTTTCGAGATGGACAAACTTGTTTGCACGAAATTATCGTTGTGACAAGATAAACGAATTAGGCAAATAAGCTTTAAAAGAAGAAATAAATGTAATTTGAGCTAGGTTGGTTAGTCGACTTAGTGATGAAAGACTATCAAGATTTCCCAACCTTTTTTTTTTTCAACATATATTTTTTTTTTCTAATTTATATATAGTTTACATCATTCTAACTTTGGTTGAGAGTTCACATGATTCTTGATTAAAGCCTCTGTTTGAACTGCATTAAAATTTTCATTATCAACCACACATTCTTTAATAAAGTAATATTTTACATCACATTAATAATTTTTTCTTCTTTTTTCAACCACACATTCTTCATCAATCTACTATTCCAGAATACATTCTTTCAAAATAATGTGACTTAAACACACCCGAAACTTTGATACTCTTTTTGGTAGTTGTTACAAAGATGATTATTTTATACAAGAGATGCTAATTCACAAGGTGAGATAATAAATTTAATTCAAACGCTCCCAAAAGCAAATTCTTAGAGAAACTTGTGAAAAAAGCCTAACAAAAGTCCAAGGCCATATCCTTAAGGTGAAATATTAAATGTCATAAAATATTCGCTAATTGTTTTATTGTCTATATACAATCATTAACATTGCCACTCTAGAGCGGTTTAATTTTGTGTTGAGGCGATAATCTTCGTCCTTGGGCTTGGCATGACCCAAATTTTGTGGGGGTATCAAGATAAAATCACGAAGTTTAACATGATTCGTTATACTCCAGTATTTCTTTTTAAGTCTTTGTTTGGTATACATTAAAACTTTCATTTTCATTCTTCTACTCATTTTCGACCACACATTCTTCAATAAAATAATATTTTCCATTACATCAATAACTTTTCCTTCTTTTTCAATCACACATTCTCAATCAATCTACTATTCCAAAATAATGTGGTTCAAACACACTCTTCTTAATGAATTATTAATAAAAATGAAAGTACAATATTGTCAACTAGAAAGGGTCGGTCCATGTACATCTTAGGGTCGATGCCTCTTAAGAAAGAATGATATACCTGAAATGGTTTCCTTCATTTCCTTCAATTGGTGCACGTATGTGGGTGGAATTAGTTTTTCATGTCAAACAAAACCCATCAAATAATCATTTCCATAGAAAATAGCCTAAGATTCATGTCAAATTGTGATCCTATTTTGAGTGCAAAAAGATCCAAAAACCCACAAAATTTTCCTTATACGTGTCACACTAAAATAATTTGCAAATTTGATCAAAATGTGTCTACTCCCTATTCAACCCCGGCATCAAACATAGTACGAGTGCTGATTAATAGACGACTAAGGTTAAGTATTGCCGTGAAAGAATTGCTTCACCTTACGTTCGACACAAATTATGGTAAAATTCCATTTGCAAATTTACTTCGAAAGAGACACATTACCTAAGAAAGCCAATTGTTTAGAGATATAAATAGATATATAGAGAGGGGAAAGGGTTCTTTTTTTTTTTTTTTTTTCCCCAAGTAGCCTGCTTTGGGAATTGTCTTTATTTTATGGTCCGTCGAATTTTTTTGCTATTTATCATGGAAAGGTTCTCTTAACATTGAACAATTGATGATGATAATAAGAATATGAATGTTAATGTAGATAGTTAGTATCACATATTGACACGATCATATTTAGTGTGGTGACAGTGGGATCAGCTACCCTCACACTAAATTTCAATTTCAAGATCTTAAACTAAGATTTTTCAAGATTTTGCACAAGATTTTCAAAAAATTATTGATCGAATCGATATAAACATCAACATCTACGTTATAGTTTTCAATATTGTCCTCATAATTAATTTTTGTGAAATTTGTCCTCACAATTCTTTCATTCTAACTCCGTCCCTGCATGTTGATCTATTCTTTATCCACATAAAGGTCACAATTCTAGTAATTGATCATGAACACGATTATGTACAATGGTAAAATATATGGGCAGGCAAAAAAAATTTACAAATTGGAAATAGGTTCTTAGGATCTGTTTGGTATAATTTTTGAGAAGTTAAAAAGAGTTTTTAATATTCAAAAGTGGGTTTCTGATCATGTGATCAACTTTATAAAAGCGATACTTTTAACCCATATTTAGTATGAATTAAAATCTAAATTTCAATTTAAGTCAAAATTAAAAATTAATTTTAACAGCACATTTAATGTGACTCACAATTTTTTAACTACACATTTCATCAACTTTTATTAAAATCTATTAAAAATTCAGATTTCAATCAAACAGGACTTAATTACGAAATTGTGTTGAAATTACCAGTAAAAATCAAATATTTTCCAAACAGAAAAGAAAAAGGAAAATAAATAAATAAATGATTTGTATATACATATGAAGAGCTCCCTCTGTCTCACCACCCAATAAAATCAGCTCCACTTTCCCTTCCTTTCTCGTCAGTCTGTGAACGCTCACTTTCTCTCACACGTTGCTGTGGAGATTGAGACATCTCGTTTACACACAGGCACACACTTTACTTCTATTGTTTTCTTATAATAGGATTCTCCTACATATTTACACAACACAGAAAACGCTCGAAGAATCTGTACTTGAACATTCACTCACAAGAAGGAAAAAAAAAAAAGCTCCATTTTTTTTAATTTTTGTGTAAAAACGGCAATGAATTCATATCTGGGTATTTTGACCTTTGTATTTCATGTGTTATTGGTTAGTGGGTCGTCGATAAATCTTCCAATACTATCATTTGATGAAGGGTACTCACACCTTTTTGGAAATGATAATCTTATGGTCGTCAAAGATGGAAAATCCGTTCACATCTCCTTAGATGAAAGAACAGGTCATTTTTATATATATATTTTTTTATATTTGTTTCTTGGATGTGATTTTTGTGGGTTTTGTTATTGAATTTTTAATTTGTGCAGGTTCTGGATTTGTTTCGCAGGACCTTTACCTTCATGGGTTTTTCAGTGCTTCTATTAAACTACCTGCGGATTACACTGCTGGTGTTGTCGTTGCATTTTATGTGAGTAAATCTTGATTCAGTAATTCCATTTTTTATTCAGTCATAACTGTTGAATGAAACCCCTGATTTTTAGATCTCTTTGAAATTTCTGTTGCTGAAAAACTCAAACAAAAATATGTAACTAGATTATGGATGTTGTTAATTTTGATAAACATTACATGGGATGTTTTGAATTTGATGTTTAATAAATTTAAAACAAAATAATGCTCAGACTCTGCTCAGTTATATCCACATGCTCAAATAATCTGCGTATGAATGACAGATGTCGAATGGGGACATATTCGAGAAGAACCATGACGAAATAGACTTCGAGTTCTTAGGAAACATCAGAGGAAAAAACTGGAGAATTCAGACAAATATTTATGGAAATGGAAGCACAAACGTTGGACGAGAAGAAAGATATGGCCTCTGGTTCGATCCCTCAGAGGATTTCCATCAATACAGTATCTTATGGACTGAGAATCAGATTGTGTAAGAAACCTTCAACACCACAGGGTCCTTTTCAATATTATTTCTTTACTGTTTTTGATTAAATAAATATATCTGCATAAAAGTTTTGGTGAATCTGATTCTTGGGACTATTTGCATATACAGTTAGCAGTATCCTTGAATTTTCTCTTGCTGCTTTTTCTGTGTTTGGAGTTTCTGTTTTTGATGTATCTGTTAGTGGTATCGACATGTTATTCTTTTCTTGAAAACTATAAAGTATGGTCTGCTATGTTCTTTCAGTCTCATCCCCGTACTGTAAATGCTTGGCAGAATATGCAATTTAACAACAATACTGGCATTTCAAGATGAAGATTATTTGAAAGATACCAACTTTAACTCGGAAAATATGTTAAATTATTATATGAATTATTTTGTATAGAATGTTTTGAAAGAAATTATAATTTATCTTTTCAACTTATCACTTAAAGTCCTCTGAATTTGAGTTTACTATGCTCTGCTTGATCATATGGAAAGCCGGGCAATGTCGATCTTGTTGGCAATAACTTAGCTCAGAGCAACATTATTTCTCTTCTGAAATTGCCTTTGAACATTGTCATTAAGATGAATTGTGATTATCAGATATAATGTTGGCTTTTTGACTTCTTGTGTTTGGATGTAAAGAAGAGGACTTTCTTTCTATGAATTATCGCCATTTTTTCCTCGTCTGAATCGTCTTTACTTTTTACACGAGAATGTGTTTACACAAGTATACCACACACGAGAGTGACGTTTTAGTGTGTTTGTAAAGGGTTTCTTTTACGGCATCTATTTGGGCTCTTTTGTTTGGCTTTATACAGTTCTCCTTTCTTTTCTTTTGATGAAAGAAGAAAAAAAAAAGAATAGTAGGTGGCAAGAACATGGTTTGCCAAATTGATATGAAATATACGTTATTGTATTATCTGAACGTCGATTTTTGGTTTTTGGTGTCTTGTGCTTTCTTGCAGCTTTTATGTGGATGGTGTCCCCATAAGAGAGATCAAAAGGTCACAAGCAATGGGTGGGGACTTCCCCTCTAAACCTATGTCTTTGTATGCAACTATATGGGATGGCTCTGGTTGGGCCACAAACGGAGGCCGATATCGAGTCAATTATAAATACGCCCCTTACATAGCCGACTTTTCAGACTTCGTTCTCCATGGTTGTGCTGTCGATCCTCTTGATCAGTCCAAGTGTGAAGCTGCTCCGACATCTGATTCAGTCCCTAGTGGCATCAATGGTAAACAGCGGGTGAAAATGGATAATTTCCGAAAGAAGCACATGCAATACTCGTATTGCTACGACCATTCTCGTTACAAGGTTCCTCCATCCGAGTGTGTGATCAATGCCAAGGAAGCCGAACGACTTCGAGGGTTCGACCCAGTTACATTCGGCGGGGTCCACCACCGTAGCAAACGAAACCACAGGA
Organism: Fraxinus excelsior; assembly: GCA_019097785.1. Classification (NCBI taxonomy): domain Eukaryota; kingdom Viridiplantae; phylum Streptophyta; class Magnoliopsida; order Lamiales; family Oleaceae; genus Fraxinus; species Fraxinus excelsior. The sequence goes on from CM032629.1 coordinate 31,879,152, forward strand.
CCAGATCAACCCAGGCCAAGGCATCTTCCATTTGAACAATTACATGGCATTACTGTTTACTTTCCTTTGAAGTTTGCATTTTTTTCTCTTTTTCCTGTGAATAGATAAAAGAAGAGAGCTGTAGATTCATAGAGGGTAAAGTAAACAGAAATATTTATATATTTCCTATTTACTGGTTTGAATAAATATATTTATATATTATATAGCATAAATTGGAGTTATTATTAATATATTTGAGTTGGTGGGGTTACTGAGGTATTGCCGTTTCGGATCTCACCAACCGTCGATGTGGTGTCAAGGGAATAACGTTACTCAAATCAGTGTTTGGATAAAAATAATTAAATTATTTGGCCTCTTTTTTTAAAAATTCATTTTTTCACAACTCAATTTTTATGCTCTCGCGAAATAATTTTCCTCCAACCGCCGATGGGTGTCAAGGGAATAACATTTTAATCACACATTCTTTAATAAAATAATATTTTTCATTCGTTAATAACTTTTTCTTCTTTTTCAATCACATTCTCCATCAATCTACTATTCCATAATATATTCTTCTAAAATAATGTGGCTCAAACGCACTCTTAGCATTATTGATTCCAAAATACATTTTCTCACAAAATCGTCAAACAAAGGTTAAATTTTGATTTCAAAAAAATAATGAAATGGGCAATTGATAAAGAATAATGTTATTTATCATTATAATGATAGAATATTAATAATGTGACAATTTAGATGGAATCATAGGATATGACAGTTCAATCCCCCCTCTCATGAAAATTGAATTATTTAATCTCATTATTCCATCTAAATTGTCACGTCACCGAAATTTTATTATTATAACGATAAATAACATTACTCATTGATAAATGTTGGACACCAATATATGTGATTAAAAATTAAATTAAAAAAAAAAATGAAGGCTAAAGAGGAGCTAAGAAGCTTCTTGTACAAATTTAAACAAAATTGAAATTAAAAGATAAACAACTTCATGTTTATTTCTCGTAGAAAACTGCTAATCTGTGGAGAAATCGAGATTTCATTCCAAAAAGGCTATCTATATTAAACAGAGTAATCTAATATAATATATTATAAGTTCATCATTTACGTGATATCGAATTTGATGTGAAATTTTATTAACGTCTTTTTCAACATAATATTGAAAAAACTGCTAATCCTAAACAATTATTCTTATGGCCCGTTCGGTAGAGATTAAAATTGAAAAATTAGCTATTATTGTTGACTTTTATTAGACCAGTGAGACCCAATAATGACTATATTTTCAATTTTAATTGAATTTTAATCCCTACCGAACAAGGCCTTAGTAGATTGCAAGAGATTATGTATCTTTGCCTAACCTGCCAACTCATTGGCATTTTGATATTGTGAAATCAATAATGCTATTTGTATAGTTTATCCTTACATTGAAGACGACATCCTCTTTATTTTCAAAAATTTATGGACTGAAAGTATTATTTTTTTTTTTGTTTCCACGTGACACAATGTAAACAATAATGTAAAAGATGTACATGCACAGGACGTGTAAATGTACATGTAACATGATTGTGTGGTTATCAAAAAAAAAAAAATTGGAAATTTTTTTGGATTTACGACATAATATTTTATTGTGTGAATCTGATTGAAAATAAGTATGCAGAAAAACTGAGTTTTCAAATAATGGTCATCAAAGAGGAGCTTAAAAAATTGCACTAAAATAGCAAAATTTTTACTTTCCTTAATACCACCTAAAGTAGTACGGTCCAATCCAACCTACATAACATGGCATCAAAGTGAATAGTCAATTTTTTCAAATCCAATTGGTTGGATATTACGAAGCTGCAATGGCCATCAGACTCCAAAACTAAAAAAAATGACTCATCCTATTTCGCAGCACAAAGAGCATTTTATTTGTTTATGATTCAAAACATTCTCAAATTTCTGCTAGTAAGAAGGTCCATAATCTTATACACCTAGATTTGACTGTTGTAATACACGCAGAAATAATGCTCCTGATTTTGGAAATATTGTGAGGCTGTATCTAATAAGATTCAGCTTCCTTTTTCTCTATCAATTTAATAAAATTACGAACTATTGTTTTGCCTTCAGTTGTGATGATGCTTTCAGGATGAAATTGGACTCCCTGCATTCCAGTGACAGAAAGAGTATTAGTTTGAGCCATTGGGTGAACAGCAGAAATCTACATGCCACAAGGGGAAAAATAAAAGTACACGTAATAACAGGGCTGCGGGCTAAAACAAATAACAGAACATCATTTATTTCTTCAGTGGGCTGCTTAGCCCAGTTTTTGGAGATAATCATCTGAGCAAATGATGTAGTGTGGAGAAGAAAGAGAACAAAATGGATGGGGACTTGTATAGACATCGCCATACAGATTCTGACGACACTATATTTCTGATTACTTGCATTGCTTCGACAAGGAGAATTGAAGAACGAAGGCCGACTATTGACGCACATTACTATATTGCAGAAGAAATTCTTTGTACTCTCCAAACCAATTATACACATTATCCACACAAAACAGAATTAACAAAGAAAAATAAACATGCATAGCAAACAGTGGGAGAGAATGATTACAAGGAGAATTATGATCTTTGACAACAAAGTTGAATTGGAACAGTAAGCATTCCCAGTTGATCGATTTAAAGGAGTCAGGGTCCCAGTGTTTCTAGGCATGAAACTCTGGATAGCAAATACTGGATAAAAGGTCCTCACAGATCAACAAGGAAAATAAAAATATGGGGATGAATTATAATTTATACTTAATATATAGATATCATAGCCCTTCTTTGCATTGGAGTGATTGGAGGGAGTTAGAGGTGCAAGAGTGGAGCTCGTATTTCATCATTGACAACTATGCTATTCTACAGTTCCCCAACTCCCTCGCAAACAGCTTCTAGAGCACAGGTTCTTCTGTTAAGTTATATTACTATGCTACATGGAACTTTTCTTTCATCATTGTCAACTACTTTTGTAAAGACTTGACCTGACTGTGTACAGGGGGTTAAGCCAATCGACGCAAAATGCTTAAAACTCATGCTGTCAAGTAATAGTCTGCCTAAATCTTAGTACCACTCAAAAAAATCCACATATCGAATCCGATGTGCAGAATGGGGTATCATATTCACTCCCTAATCGTGAAAAGTTCTTGCCATGACACCAAGAACCACGCTGATGCAGCCACCATCATCAGTGAAACAATCAGCCCATTCACATATTCCATGATGATACTGCAATATGAGATACACAATTTGGGTTGATTCTCAGTAATGACCAGTCCAAGCAACATAAGATACCTAACCAACTAGACCAAAATGCTTAAGCCAAACCTAGTGTATTACTTTAACAGTGCCATCAATCAAACATGGAGAATGAATACAGACTTCAACTTGTGATTCACAAAACCATGTCCTAAAACATGTCCTCGTTGCAGCTGATAAGACTGCAGCATCTTATCTCCCAAAACTCTTACTGCAAGTATAAACAATAAAGTCAAACCCAAACCCAAATCATATCATCTAGCAGTTTCACTAGACCAAAATGCTTAAGCTAAACCTAGTGTATTACTCTAACAATGCCATCAATCAAACATGGAGAATGAATACAGACTTCAACTCGTGATTCACAAAACCATGTCCTCGTTGCAGCTGATAAGACTGCAGCATCTCATCTCCCAAAACACTTACTGCAAGTATAAACAATAAAGTCAAACCCAAACCCAAACCCAAATCATATCATCTAGCAGTTTCCTTCACAAAAAGTTGTGGATGTTTCAAGATATGGATCTATTTTGTACCACTGTTTGCATCACCTGTTGCTCCTCCAGTTCCTTCTAAAACCTTGAAGGCATTTATCTGATTGTTCTGTAGTCAGTATTCGAGCATTAGCAACCCTCAGACTGCATTGTGACTCTAGCATAATAAATATGCCGCTAGAATCCGCTTACCAAAATCCAATTGTTGCCCCATATAGTCCACCAAATGGGAAACTCTACGAATCTCCACCTCCTGCTAATTGGAAGTGGAATAGGATTATCAAAAACAAAGATATCTTCTTCTTCCATGAGCGTCATCTCTACTAGCAACTATCCGCCCAAAAGTATCAAAACCAAAAGAAATTTAGCACCATTTTACCTCAAAACCACTAATAAAAGACTACTTGCATGGAAGATTCACCTGTTCACCAACTTATAGGAATCAGCGCAATCACTAGGGGGAAAAGGGAGGAAAGGCAGTTAAAGAGGGGAACTAGAGAACGTGAAGTAGACACCCAATTTTATTTTGTTGCTTGCTCTTATTTTCTTTTTTCACCTTAAAAGGAAGCTTTTCAAACTCAAGCTTAATGAACACGACGTAGAATATAGAGAGGTTTTAAAATATGTATTATACTTCAAAAACTATAACACAGGTTAAATTTGCTAACAGCTAAGTAACTTAAAAATTATTACATTTCCCCCGACTGATCAAGGATTTAGTCTCTTAAATCAAATTCACCTACAAATATATGCCATCTTCTTGTTCATCCAATGGCGCATGTCGTGCCTTCTTTTTCTTATTTCAACCCTCTTCCATATTTTAATTAATATAAGCCCCTGTTTGGTACACATTAAAATTTTCATTTTCATTTTTCTACTCATTTTCAACCACACATTCTTCAATAAAATAATATTTTCCATTACATTAATAACTTTTCCTTCTTTTTCAACCACACATTCTCCATCAATCTACGATTCCAGAATACATTCTTCCAAAATAATGTGGTTCAAACACACCCCAAGTAACAAAAAATATCAGGCAATGTTCTTGCCACAGAACTTGTGAAATCAGTTTTTTTTTTTTTTTTTTAAATGAAATCAATATAAATAGTATTAATAGCGAAACAAGATGTAATCATTGGAGATTGGCATGATCGTTTTGGCCCAAGATAGGATTGTGATCTAACTGAGCCAGAATTATGGCTTCATAAATCCAGTTTACAGTACCAGGTGCTATGCATAAAAGTGAGCATATGGACCTAAATACTCAAGGAGTTCAAATAAGCTACTTTATCCCAGTTTTTGATGGTATACTGATTTACTAATGTGATCACGTGATAAACAAAAGAAACGAAAAACCTTGAGAAAAGAGCATCCCTCAACACTTATTCCTTTAAAGAAAGAGGCAAAAATTCCTGATGACGAATGCAAAGTTTTTTTTTCATCTCTGTTTTTTCAGAGTAACAAAGTGTTTATTGAGGTTTATTGATCTTGAGAATTGTGATTGAACTTGAAACTTGTGTGCTCATTATAGTGATTGAAACTTTGCAAGTGCAGTTAAAGATTAAAAATGTGATGATTTCGACCTTAATTACTCGCTCACAACTTGTAAACTGCAATCTGAAATTGAGATTGTCCCCTTTAAATCAATTAAAAATACTCATAATCTTATATTCTTGGATCTTACAACCCTTGATCCAATACTATGATCTAATCTGCAAATCAATTACTTCTAATCCATTACTAATCTCTTGGAGCTACATTTGATAGGGCATAAACTATATCTGATAGTCCGAACAGCTCTACCTTAATCAACACAAGAATACAGAGTAATTGAATGCACAAAATTTATGCTAAGCCTTTTCATTGTCACAGAGCATGGAGTAGCATGAGACGATGAAATAGGGAACTATCCTACTGTCAATAAAGTAGCTGAGTTGAACAGGTAGCTGAGTTGAACAGGATTACCTGCAGATGTTTATATACTTTGTGACGTGCAGCCATTACTAGTCCATCCTCTGTCCATGCAGTTATCTCAAGTGCGTCGTGGGGAAAAGTTTCCTTTTCAATCACAAGGCTATGGTATCTACCAGCAGTGAAAGGACTGAAACAAATCACAAGGCACGTATCAACATACAGCTGGACAACATATTGCCCGTTTGGCAATGTTATAGCAAATTGAAGTTCTCAGCAAGTAATAGGAATGACACTCATAAACCTCTCTTTGTTTTCCAAGTAAAATACAGTGGAATCAGATTTCATCTATTAGAAAAACCAATCTATCTCACCTTACCATGTAAAATGCACTGAGTCAGAATTTTATATTTAGAAAATTCAGGGAAGTACTATCAGCACAATATACACGGCTTTCTTTTTTTAGTAAATTAGGGTCCCGTGATAGCCAACTACTCAGGGCAACCGGACGAGACCGGTCAGGGCAACCAGAAATACAATATAATAGCCTAAATCTCATTTAGTTAAAAACCGTCAAATGACAGCTTCAACCGTAATTGGTCAACTCATTTAGACCAATACTTTAGAAAATAAATAAATGAAAGGAAAAGAATGTTTGCTTACAAAACATAGAGATTCGTAGACACGATGAATGCAAATCTCAGCATCACCTCACAAACAAAAACATGCTATACATATAGTATAACATAGACTTTATGTAATTCAAATACATAAGAGTAAATATCGGATACATCACTAGTGGTTTTTTATTATTAAATTGGCACCCTTGCCTCTACAAAAATTACGGAAACCTCTCCCGAGGTTTGTTTCCCACGACAAATTCCCCATTTTCACTCAAAAATAAATTTGTACCTTCCATTTTACCCTTCTATATTTATATTTCCTTTAAAATTATTATTATTATAAATTTTGTTCTTTAATTTTAATTTGTTTAATATTCGTACATTTATAATATCTTAAATGTAGAAAAGTAAATTCCTCTCATCATAATACCAAAAACATAACAAAGTTAGCATTGAATAAGGTGCAACATTTAGATTACTTTTCTTTTCAATTTTCTAGTCAACATTTTTATTAATTTGAACATTTTTCTTCCAAATAAAAAAAATTAAATTTGTATTATTTGAGTTGTAACCGTTTGTTTAAAATAACCTTTTGAGGCTTACACCCCAAGTCAGCCTCATGTGAGGCGTTCATCAAAAGCTTCAAAGCTTAAACTTGAAATGTCATTTGTGAGGCTCACGCCTCAAGGCTAATCCTCCTGCTGACTAAGGTGTTTGACCATTAGTCTTGCCTTTTTTAGACATGCATTATGGTCTTTTTTTTAATAACAGAATGTTTTATAAGTCTATCTCATGTCTTTATGAGGGGAAGGAGAAAAAGAAAACACCATCAGAAGTGGAGGATGATGGCAGAAAATGAGAATGATTGATATTGACAAGGTCCCTTAAAAGGTTTTATTAGTAGTAATGAGAATTCTTAGCTTCTACATCTAGTAGTAGATTACAATATATTGCTTACTAATTTGAGAATATATGCAACTTAATTCATCTATTTTATGTTTGTTAGCTAGTTACACTTCTAATTTTGCTAGTTTTTTTTTTTTTATTATAAGATCTTTAACATGGTTCGTGATTTATTAAGAGCATATTTTTTTTAATTTTTATATTCTTTTTTGAATTATTTATTAATTTGTCTAAGTTCACGAAAAGCACTTAAAGGATTATGCCTCACCTCATATACGTAATACGTCCTGACGCCGGATTTCTTCTTTTGAAATAGTGGTTAACCATATTTGCAAAAAGAAAAGAGAACTTTCTTCGAGCTAAAAGAAATTTTTCTTATCTAAATTAAAATAAAAAAAAGAAAAGAAAAATAAGAAACAATGTTTAAAAAAGTTTAATCTGATAAAGGAGAGGGAACGTAAGCTTCGAAGCATTTTGAGGCATAACGTCACCAAAACCCCCAAAAAATGTAAAATATTATCAAAATACAAAATAAGCGCATGATAAATCATAAACAACAAAATTCATAATAGAACAAACAAAGAAGAAAAAACTTATAAAGTAACAAAAAGTAACTATTATTTTAGTTAGTGGAGTTGTGAACTATTAATAAGTAGGTCTACGAGAAACATGATTTTTAATATTTTAGTGGTAAGGGGGTTGTTCCCATAATGGATCAATGAGAACTTTTATGTTTTTGGGCTTATACCTAAAGCAAAGTAAACAAAACTAGAAAATTAAGGACACATGTCAAAACCTTGAGATGGTGTGCCTCTCTCAACTAAGGCCTACGCCTTCAAAAACTGTCTCACAATTAACACATTAAAGCGCCTCACTTGAAGCGGGCCTTAATGCAAGCCTCAATAAAGATTTTTAAAACCATGATACATAAAGAGATCACTTCAAATCTAATATATAGAAAAGGAAAAACTAAGAAATGTATATTTATTTTTGCCTAGAAGGGATGTTTCCGTAATTTTTAGAAAAGGCAAAAGGCAGAGAGAGTAGAATCCCTCATATGGTATCTTTGATATAATTGGTTAAATATTGATATTCCATATATGGGGTAGAACAACAAGTTCGTTTTGGAATTCTTGACAGTCGACAGTAAACACTTACTAGTTTTAAAAAAACTACTTGGTGAAGAATATCTGCTTCCATCAAGCTACACAAATTATGACAATTCCCATGAATCATAGCTTCAGTATGATTGTAATTATGGGATACTCAATTTTAGAGATCTCATTCAATTCTTCCCTTTTCATTTAATTATTACCCAGATGGAAGTGTTGTGTATTCTAAGCCAAATGACTTTATTGCATTATTAAATAGAAGCAGGGATTCTTTTCAGCCATTGTCGCTTGCTGTTTGCATGCTCGAAAATCTCTCTTTTGCATTTCTTCCTTGAATTGAGATAAAGGGATTGTTTGCAAGAGAAGGTTGCCCAGTTAAGTTATGAACAAGAGGCATGCCATGCATGGTATTAAAAGGGGAGAGGAGGAATGCCAAGACACTAAATTGCTATAAAGTAATGGCCTAATATTTCAATAATTATCACAAAATTAGTTGCTAGTAGGCTCAATCATGTTTGTACCTAAGCTTTTAAAGAAAGGAGAGGAAAGAAGGGAAATGATGCCAAAAATAAAAAGGTAAGCAACAAAAGCTAGCAAGATGTAAGATAATATCAGTACCTATGACGTCGAAATGAGGAAAAGGAATGGTGGGAAGGTGCTCAATTTATAATGGAAAGAGATTATACGTAAAGAACATCAAAGACTAGAGAAAGACTTGATGGAAAGGTAGAAGCATTATATTCATAAATCAGTTTATGTAAAATAAAAACAATAGAATAAATCAGACCTCATTTACAGCTTGCACAAATGAAAACATAAATTTATTTATTTCAAATCAAAATTTACAGGTGATGTCATGAAAGCTGAGGGAAAGGATGAAGTAGATATTACATCAGAGGAAATTGAGATTTTCAACATGAAAATACATATGAAACAAACACGTGAATTTTACATTTTTTTGAACATACACCTTGGACTGGCAGCACAATTTAAGTATCCATGTCAGCAATGAAACAGTGATACTCCTAAACAGGAAATATAGAATGAGATGGCATCTAATAAAGTTGTACAGCTAATCAACAACTTCAAACAATTGGCAAGTGTGCATCACAACTAGGGACAGGAAAAACTACATACTTCGATAAGCCCGCTAGAATGCCTTCTTCCCCAGCTTCATTATAATACACAAGAGAACTTTTTCCATGCATAACACCATAAGGAGAACGCACAATTTTGCCTGAAACAAAAATCCCAAAAAGATAAATCAAGTGTCCTCTGAAACCAACAGTGAAAGAGAAAATAACCTATAAAACAATTACCAAATTCTCTCTACCATGGAAAAACTCAAACGACAAAAGATGATGTAGAAACTGAATATATTCAGAAATGAAGAGTATAGTAACTAATAATTCAAAAACCAGATTCAGACAAAGGTGCACCGCTGCATTCTGGATAATCAAATATCATCCTCTTAAGGTTCACTCCATACTAGCAGCATATACAGCTCTAGTTATATTTCACTGATCTCGGCAAACAAAACCATCCTGCACATACTATCCATCTGATATCAACTCCTCCAATTATTGCCTAGAGCTGTAGACACTAGTTCAGCGAAATAAAGGTGATTCTATTTTACATGGCTATTGGCTAGAATAGATTGTTACTCTCCAATGAAGGAAAAGTTCTAAAATAGGTTTCATTCAGTATGTCCAGACAAGGAGAAGTTTTCAGCAAAATAGCCACAGCCTTCACTCTGCTTGCAACCATAAAGACATATCGCTAAGATGCCCCAAGGATATTTCAGATAAAGCTAGCAACTCTTTATTTTAAAATAATAATCGTGCTCGTTAAAACTGAATAGAAAGTGCGATTGAAGTTGCTGTGTTTTCATGAAAATGAACTATACCATACCGAGATAAGTCCTTTAACTTGGACGTTAAATACTGAAGACTTATGAGTAAATACCTTGTTGTGAAAAACCTTAATACTTATACATATAAACACGAGAGGAAGGTAATCAATTTGAATCCAAATTTCATAATAAAAATTAAGCCCAGCTATTTTGCAGACCTATCATATGTTGAAGATAGTTAAAAGAATTATGTATTTTGCTTTTATATTAAAAAAAAAAAAAAAAGATCCATGTTTCCACTTTCCATAAAGGATCCATGTAGCCTCCCAAAATTGTTGGGAATAACTGAATAAGACTTAGTTTGTTGTTGTTGCTTATGTTCTTTGCAATGGCTTGCGGTCTTTATAGATGATGGTAGATGTATCTTCTAGTACTCTGCTCTAATTGTTTATAATTTACAATATAGAAACATTTCTAGGTATTGGAACAGTCTCCAATGAGTGCCACTCCTAAAAATTAGTATTATATATATATATATATAGCCCCCATTTGATCTACATTATTATCTCATTAAAATGAAAAATATGACCGTCATCCATCACATCAACATTTAAATTTAATTTTTCTCTAGTGTGGGCCCCAATAACGACTAAATGTTTTATTCTTATTCTACAATAATTTGGCTCAAACAGGACCAGAGAGAGAGAGAGAGAGAGGGGCAAGGTTCCAAAAGTAACCAATCCAAAATGGTAATCTAAGCCATTAAAACTTTAATCTCACATTTTTAACAACTATGTTTGCCATATTTTAAACAGTTTTCAACATTTAGCTTTTATTTAGCACTCTTTTGTGGATAAGTAGGCAAGTTAAACCCAAAAAGAAAACAGTAAATCAACTGGGAAATGAGTACAGCTCTCTAATAACAAAAAGAATATCATCAATGAAAAATAAACAATCACCTCCAAAAGCTTCCCCCATGCACTGCAGTCCCATGCACACACCAAATAATGGTACACTTGGTCCAAGTTCCAGTACTGTCTGTAATGATATTCCAGAGTCCTGAGGAGTTCCTGAAATGAATTGAGAAAAATAATACTCAAAATAAGCTGCAATCATATAACATGAATGTAATATCTCGAAAAGTTCTCACCTGGTCCAGGTGATATCAACACTCCTCTTGGATTCTTCCTGTAAAAGTAGCAGGAAATGTTAATTACCACAACTAATCATAACCCCAAATATTGCAAAGATTACACTAAGAACCTCTGTAGCACGGACACTTCAATTAGGGTAGCGTGTCAGTGTCCGACACGAGTCGATACCGACACTTCTTGGACACTCTACTGTAATCATTTTTATTTTTATATTAGAAATATTATATATTGTTAATTCAAATATATTAGCAAATAACAAATAGTACTCATGTTTAAAAGATTTCAACAAGAAAAATTAATAACAAGTATAAAATTAAGTTTATACTATATATAAATAAGAATCTTTAAGAATTTAATCAACGTGTCAATGGCGTGTCGTGTCTGTACTCTTTTAAAAAATCACGTGTCGGCGTATCCAACACGTATCGTGTTGAACACACGTGTCCGTGTCGGTGCATCTTAGCTAAGAACTCTTTTAAGTACGGACTTCAATAAGATTTTATGACTTTCCAGTTTCCATGATGCTGGTGATGGCATATTTTAACATCCATTTACCAAAAATTGTTATTCACTTCCTTCCGATTTTCTTTTTCCCCGATGGAATAGTATACGGAAATAAATTCACCATTGTACACTAACTAAATTAACCAAACTATATGATTTTATTTAGTATGCTAAAAAAAATTTACACGGAAACTGATAATGCCAAAGAAAGGTATAAAACTGGAAGCATGACGCACAATACAGAAATTTTGCACCTTCCCTTGAGCTTAAAATTTAAAAACAACTAAGCAGTTTAGTTCTCATAAAGATTTTTGTCTATACAAATAAATAAACAAAAATATGACGAGAATACATTGGAATAAGAAAATTAGTGAATTAAGGAGAAAAAGATTTTTACTTTCTTAGCTCATTAACAGTGAGCTCATCATTTCGGTAAACCTCAAATTCACACCCCAGCTCGCCCATATACTTCAAAATCCAGGAAAAAAAAGTCAGCAAACGTGGTAGCGATATATGTAACTGGAATTTCAACAAGAGAGACAAAAAAAAAAAACTTACTTGGCAGAGATTGTAAGTAAAGCTGTCATAATTGTCTATAACAATTATCGGGTTAGCGGCTTTTGGTGGTGCGGAATTGACCAGCATTTCAGAGGTCTCTCGAGAAATGGACACCGGCATTTTACGGGGAGCGCGAGTGGAGATGAAGTTGATGCCATGGATTTTGGGGGGTAAATTCTGTGATGAGAAACGGAAGTTTTTCTGCGATTGAACGAGAGAAGATTGTTTAATGGGAATTGAGGGAGTTGCAAGGCTGGCCATGACAGTGACAGCGTTGAGGGCTTGGGATTTTTTGATTTGGGGAATTATGGCTATTTGACTGAAAAATATAAACATACAATTCGTTCATTTAATTGTGCAAAAAATACAGTTAATTATTCCAAGAATCTCCGAATTTATGTATGTCTTCAATTACTTACTAAAATTTGAAATTTTGAATTTTGACAACTAAATTTATCCAAATATTGAATATTATTTATTAATATAATATCCGTTTTAAAGTTTTAACAGAATTAGCGATGTGGCATACGTGGCGCTTCGTCATGCCATTAACAAATTGACTTTGATTGCTCACTAATTTTTGAAAAATGACTTCGATTGCTCACTAGGTTTTAAAAAACGTCTTCGATAACTCGCTAAACTTTGAGATGGTCAGATTTTGGCCACTAAATTTATAAAAATAACATTAACGTGTTGTTCGTTAAAAAATACATACTGCAAACGTACGGATTGCGTAAAAGTAATAAAGTGGATAAACTAATACGAGTTGTCGATTTCACGAGAAATGATTATTCAATTACACAATAGTTAAATTTAATTTTAACATATTTTTGTAAAATTTTAAATTATTTTCATCATTTGAAAAATTCAAATTTATTGTATATTTCGTTGTTAAAACTAAATAAAATTTGGATTTAGCAACGAAACACGTAATAAAATTGATTAAATGAAATTTGCAATGAAACGTATAATAAATTTAATTTAAATTTGAATTTTTGTAACGAAATACACAATAAATTAAATGAAATGATTTTTGCAATGAAAGTGTTTAGTTATAAATTTCAAATTTTAATTAAAGTTATCGTGTGTTTTGCTGCAAAATTCAAATTTAAATAACAACGCACAACAATTTTGAATTTTTCAAATGATGAAAATAGTTTAAAATTTTACAAAAATGTGTTAAAATTAAATTTAACTACTGCATAATTGAATAATAATTTCTCGTGGGATCGATAACTCGAACTCGTTCGTCCACTTTTTTTTTTTTTCCTTTTACGGGACCTATGCATTTGCGATACACATTTTTTAACGAACAATAACCGACGTCGTTTTTGTAAGTTTAGTGACCAAAATTCGATCATCTCAAAATTCAGGGAGCAATCGAACACATCTTTCAAAGTTTAATGAAGAATCGAATGTGTTTTTCAAAATTTAATGAGCAATAAAAAAACGTGACAATTTGTTAACGGTTTGACATGATGCCACATGTACATTCCATTAGCCACGTTACTAATTCCAATAAAGGTTTGAAACAAATATTATACTAGTGAATACGTCCAACGTTTGGATAAATTAGTGGTCAAAACTCAACATCTTAAATTTCAGTAAGCAATCGAATACATAGACATAAATTCAGTGACCATTGAGACACTTAACTTGCAATTTAAATATGACACCAAACTTGTAGAGACGTGCCTTTTTGCACGTTGAATTAATAAAATTTGTATTCATGTGCAAAATATGCTCATTGAAAGTTCAAGAATTGAAATATGAGTTAGAAAATCTCTATTTTGAAATTATTAGTTGAATAGAAATCGATTTTCAATCCAAATTAATCCACGATTCTCACCAACCAACCTATTGAGCAAGCAAAAACCCTTGTTCTTTTGGATCTAAAAAAGATTAAATAGTTTTTGAACCAAGGATTTTCCATTTTTTTTACTTGGGGTAAAACTGAGGCCTCGGATATCGGATATCAAAGCTTGCCATGATAAAGGTGGAGGCCTGGAGGATTTGGAAATTTAGATCTGGATGAATTAGGCAAGGTATCAACGATAGATATTTTTGTGTGAGACATGACGTCGTTATTCATTATGTCTAAGAAGCGAATAAGTCGGACACAAAAATTTTGTGAGGTCTAGTCAGGTAAAAGTAAAGGCCTAAACATTATATTTTTGTGTGTAAAACGCTAAATATATTCATTTGGAAATGTTCTAAATGTCCTTAAACACAGAAAGGTAGGTCATATCAGTTACAGACAAATTACTTTGAATTTTGTTAAAGAATAATATCATTCTCAATTATGCCATAACTGTACTTAACTGTACCATTCATCTTGTATCCGGTATAAAATTCGTCATTGCCCTATCCCGATTACTTTCCCAAATATTTATTTTATTATTCGAAAAAATAACACTTTTCATTTAGTGAGAACCATTGAAAAGCCATTGCAGAAGAGAATAAGCCCTTGTTTGAGCCCCATTTTAAGGGAAAAGTGTATTTTGGAATAATATTTTTGTTTGGAGAATGTATGGTTAAAAAATAAGAAAAAAACTCTATTTACGTGTAAAATTATTTTATTGGAGAACGTGTGGTTGAAAATGAGTTTTGAAAAAATGATTTTTTTGATAAAAATGGGGCTCAAACAAGGGCTAAACCAAGTATTGAGAAAGTTTGTGTTGTACACAACTTATTATAATTCTTTCAATACTTGGTGTGGATGTTAATGATATTCGAAGATGAAAATCTAATTCTACATGTTTTGTGTGGGCATGGAACACAAGATTGCTTGCAAGAATAATGGAACTCTAATCACACCACAATGTTGGAGAATAGAGGTAAATGAAGTTCTCTAACTAGAGATTGAAGCCATAAGATTTATGCGGTTGTAGCAGCTAAACTTCGATACTCTTCTTTGGTAGATGATCGCAAAATAGCAACCCATGTAACTATGTTAGGACCAAGAAAAATACAATAACCAGAGGTAGACCGTCATTCGTCAGGATCAAAACCCAATCATATGTAAAATTCAAAGTGCAATGCAAGTAGAAAATTGTGCATTTTTCTCGCTTTTCTTTTCAATCATACATTTTTCAATAAAATAACATTACACGCAAATCCAAAACTCTTCCTTATTTTTTAACCACACATTCTCTATCAATCCACTATTTCAAAAAACGTTATTCAATCAAAATGGGGCTCAAACAATTATCTTTAATATCTAATATTGAGAAAATTGCTTGGAAAAGTTGTTCAAGTTTGAGAGCTAGTAATTGGGAAAGAGGCAATATGTTATGATGTAAATTGATAAAAAAATTGACGAACTTACAATCGTGTTTGGTTCAGCTAAAAAAATTGATAAAAATTTCAATCAAAATCAACAATTTAATTTTAGTCACACGTTTTAAACAACAGACAACTTTTATCAACTTTTCAATCATATGTTTCTTCCACTTTTTTCTAAAATCTTCTAAATTTCTAAATTTTAACTAATTCCAAAACAATCACGCTACAGTATATTATGATTGACAACAAGTTTGACACTTTTTCATGCGACAACAATCTATACTATTAATTATAAACACATCCATCTCATCATTGTCCAAATTCCTTCCACTTAGGAAGTATGTCATCCTTAATTGACACCGAGAATCTACATCTAGTTTAATTTCTCATTCGAAAAAGGACTACTTATACAACTTTTGAACCCAGCGTTGATAGAGCAACTCACACATGTTGAAGTAAATGCGCCTACTTTAATTAAGTGGAAATTACGTCACATGCCTATTTAGCTGTAAATTCTCGTGTTTCAATTTTTTAGTAAGATCAAACTGTTTGTTGAAATTTAGCCACTGTTTGGTGCGCATTTTTTCGAAAATGAGAATGAAAAATTCCACCGTTATATAGTGAACCTGGCCCACTTGGCGACCATTTTTGTCTGTGTTGCCTGAATCAGCTGAAAAAATTTGTGAAAATATCATGTTGTCCCTCGTTCTCTGCCAATTTTTTTTAAAAAAAGGACAATTATGACATTTCATCAAATGCCAAAAGACGGCCGACTTTTGTGTTTTCAAATATGGCGGCTACGTCACCGTAGCATTTACTGTTGCAACTGTAGCATTTTTTTATTAAAATGAGGAATTAATGTGCATCAAACAGAATCTTAACAAGTTCTTATAAGATTCATGAAAAAATAAAATAATTATTATTCTCTTATGAAAAGTTATTCTTAGCTTTATAAACGATTATACAGCCGGGTAGAGCATGATTCCACGAGGCTAAAAATAGAATATATCCCTAGTTATCATCTTTTCTAATATAGGGAAAACGTACATCTAATAATACACCTAACCACGTTATTTGTTACGCCAAGTTTAACAAAATCGAGAAGTTAAGAATTAGGAATTAAACATGTTCAAATGAGAATACGTGATGCGAATGTGAATTTAGTTTTGATCGGATTTGTGGACATAAACTGTATAAAATCCAAGTTTTGTGAACAACATTTTTTACTAATTTGGCATAATAAATATTTATTTATAATTTAAATTGATTGTAATCATTTTCCAAACATGATTATACACCAATATTTGTTCTAAAACAAATAGATTAGTTGAAATATCATAGAATATCGATTTCAAAAAATATGAAAATCTTATGAAATCCACAGTTGATGTAAGAAAATTATATCACATACACCTTGGTTTTTTTTTTTTTTACTTGGCACATAAGTTAAAGATAAAGATAAAGAACAAAGTAAAGAGAAATAAAAACAATCATTTCCAAACCCTTATTTAGTTAAAAAGCTTGGTATAAACTAGAGACAAAAATTAAGAGAGAGAATTAGAGAAGTCTATAGACTTGTGTATATAATAATGAGAACGAAAGTCATATATTTATAAGGTGAGATTATACAATGATAATAATTTCTAGGGCTGAAGGAGAATAATTATCATTCACTAATAAATTTACTATTTACAACATTCCACATTGAATAACACATTATAAAATATCCGACTTGTTAAAACCTTGCTTGATAAAACTCAATGGAGAAAATCAAACGAAGGAAAAAAGGATTGTTATTTTGGAGTATTAAGATAAATGCTACTTCATTAAAACCTTGATAGGAAAACTCAGTGGGATAAAACTAAGCGAAAGAAAAAGAATACAGCTACTCCCCCTGATGTTGATCATTGAAAATCCTTGAGTCGACGCATTCCAATCTTATGAAAAAAATTCTTAAATGTAGATGTTGGCAGTGCTTTTGTAAATAAATCAGCCACGTTATCATTTTAGCGAATTTGTTGAATATCGATATCGTCATTTTTTTTTTGAAACTCGTGTATATGAAAGAATTTTGGAGAAATATGCTTCGTTCGTCACCTTTGATATAACCTCATTTGAGTTGTGTAATACAAGCAGCACTGCCTTTATACAAATTATTTGTGTATTTTGTTAAAATTAATCCGCATGATACTTAAATATGATGGATCATGTTCCTCGACCATATACATTATTAGCTTGTTTCATGGATTGCAATAATTTTGGAATGATTTGAGAATGTTGATATCAATGATTGTTTTACATATTTCCATGATATAGTCGTGTGTAAACACGTATCCTATTTGAAAATTAGCTTTATGTGGGTCAAAGAGATTTCGTGCAACTGCAATCCCACTAAAGTAGATATCGACTTTTGAAAATAAAATAATCATAAATCAATAATATCCTTTAGGTAACGAAATATATGTTTAACACCATTTCAATATCTTTGTGTTGGTGTAGAGTTATATTTAAGGATGGCGAAAAGCTCGGCGGCTCGCACGGCTCGGGCTCGGCTCGGCTCGGCTCGGAAAAAGCCCGAGCCGGGCCCAGCTCGGGCTCAGTTCCACCAAGCCGGGCCAGCCCGTGTGGCTCGGGTCGGCCCGCAAAAAAAAAATTCAAAATTTGTTAACTTATTTCACTCATCATGAAACTAATAAATTAATTATAAGTGACAAATTTATCTCATAATGTATCACATAGATTATTTTGAAAAATGGGTGATATTTGTTTGTTTAATATTTATTGTATTATTAGTTTATTACTGTTTTCATTTCTCTAAAACTCTAAATACCTAAATATTTAAAGTAAACATTTTCTCATTTACACAAATGTTTATTATTCTATATTAAGTGAAATTATTAGTGATATATATTGCTTAATTACATTTAAAAATTGAGCTAATTTCATCAATGGTTACTAAAATTTGTAAGAAAATTTAAATCGATCATTAAAAAGATTTCTTACTTTGTTATAATGGATAGTTACTCATTTATAAATCTAATATGTTATCCGACATAAGCCTATAAGGTGCCACAAAAAAAAAAAAAAAAAAACCTAGCCGGCTCGGCTCGGCTCGGCCCGCTAAGGCCCGAGTCAAAAGCTCGAGTCAAGCATCATTTTTTTTTTGCCGGGCTCGGCTCGGCTCGTTGACATCCCTAGTTATATCTTGTAAATTTTTTTACAGAAAAAGCTATGTCGGATCGAATACAATTTGCAAAATAAATTAATATTCCAATTGCACTAAGATATGATACTTCAGAACTAAGAATCTTTTCTCCATCTTCAAGTTGACGAAATAGATCTTTTTTTATATCAAGTGATTGAACAATCATAGGTGATGCCAATAGATGTGTATTATCCATATAAAAGTATTTTAAAATTTTTTCTGTATATGTAAATTTATGAACAAATAATCATTTTAGGAAATGTTCGATCTGTAATCCGAGAGAGAATTTAATTTTTCCCAAATCTTTCATCTCATATTCATTTTTCAAATAATCTGCAATTTTGTTGAGCTATTCAGAATTCTCATATATATATATATTAGAGTATCATTTTAAAGGTAAATTGTCTTTTAGGTTATGGACATTCATTACATAATGAATATGTCTCTTTAAAACCTTATTAGGAAAAACTTTGTGGGAAAAATCATAATGAATGAAAAATTGTACATTATTATTTTAAATACGCTACAAAAGTTGTCTCGTTAAAAACCTTGTTAGGAAAACCCAATGGGGCAAAACCTTGATCAAGGAAAAAAAAAGTACAATACGTATTTACCCCCTCGCATGATAATATCACTTGAGTTATGCTTCAAGCATATTAAATCCTTCAAATATAGTATCAAAGTCATACAAGATAAAATGTCTATAATCACATTCATCAAATTTCATGCATTGTCACACTTATGAAATAGATACTTGTGATTACATATACCACATGATAATTTATCTATTTATACAAGTCTTCATAAAATTCATTATGTAAAAAGTCGTACATTTCATATTACGACTTTACTTTTCTCATCTCTTTTTCGCATAAGTAAACATCTTTAAATTTTCAGGACAATAGATCCAGAAACTTCAAGTTTCTCTAGTAAATTCAATATAGGATTGTGTCACTTTTATTTGTCCAGTTATTACTTTGATTGATATATTTTGATTCCTCGCTATATGAAGCAATACATCATATGCAAAAGTGTTGTCAACAAACTTTTTCTTTTCTTTTTCGATTCATTCCTTTTTTCCATAATGTTATAACTTATTGAGATATCTCGATTTTCATTATTTCTGGTACTTTAACCTCTTATGGGATTTTATAGTTTGTTATGTCAAAATACTCATTAGAATATATATGCCTCATTAATAGAACCTTCTTTGCCAATTACTCCATTTTGATTTCGAGATTTTTATATTATAATCGTATATCATCGTGCTTCAAGCATGCCATAAATTTATTAAATATAATATTAACAAATTGTCATTCCAGAATTCAATTTGAGTTGGAACATTTAAAGCTAATGTGTGATATTGTTAATCTATTTAGCCCATGTTTGTCAACCATTAATCTAAAATGTTGTTTGCTACAGTAAGATTCTCCACCACACATTCACCCAATAAAATATTCTACACACAAACAAATAAATTTTCTTTAAATTTCAACCACACATTCTCAAAAAATTACTATTTAAAGCTTCATTATTCTCCCAATAATGGGAGACAAACAAGCGTTTGGTCAGTAAATGCATCTAAAAGAGCTTTCCTTCAAACTTTTGGTTCGAATTGTCTTTTACGAGAATTTAGATAACGATGCATTTGTACATTATTTCAATTTCTTAATTTCTTCCCCTAATGCTAAAAGAATTGACAATCATTTTTACTCGTTATAAAATCACTCATTCAGGATAAGAGATTATACTAAGCATTTATTCTCAACATTCTTTACTTTGCATCTCAATGCATTGTGATGGATTAATTTTACATATATTGCACTATCGAAATAATTTGATGAAAAATTAGGCTCTGACCATAAGCCAAATTATAAGTAGGAAAACTAAAATGTCGACATGATGCGTAATGACTTTCCCTAAACAGAAAATGGAAAGTATTTTGTTCTCAATTAAATTAATTAAAAGCGTTTAACAAACAATAGTGTTAAACCATTTATCGACATCTTGACTAACACTTATTAAAAAGTTAAGATTTGGGATCATTAATATTAACAAGACACGCCGTCTTCATTGTATAATTTGAAAATTATGCTCATAATTTGAGCAAAACTTTTGCAAACTTCAGGTTGCGAACACACGCAATCATGTAGTATTTATATCAAATCTATTATATTCAAATAATATCTAAATGGTTAACGTGGTGGGTGACGGTGCCCCATTTATCACCTTAATTAATTTTTTGAAATATAAGAAATTCATTTCATATTTTAGTTAGTGATGTATAATGATCAATTATCGATAAAAAGAACAAATGACGTATAGGAAATCATTGAATTGAATAATATTCTGGTTTTTCATTGAATATCCCTTTGAATCCTTAATTTCGTATAATTATTGATCCAATGATGGTCCAACTGGTTATGCCAAATAATAAAATCAAGCTCCTATTTGGTACACATTAAAATTTTTATTCTTATTTTCAACAACACATTTTTTAATAAAAATAATATTTTCTATCACATTAATAATATTTCCTTCTTTTTCAACCACGCGTTATTCCAAAAAAATGTTGCTCAAACACACAAAAAATTGAATTTATGATTCAATATAATGTTTGTTTTAATTGTACCACTCATTTTAGAAACTTAGCATGTTTCTCTTTAATTTAGTAGAGCATACTATCAATAGTAAAATTTTATTCTCCCACATTACGCAGTATTGACTTTTCTATAATATTAAAACAACATGCTTCCGAAATATTGATAAATACCTAGTTATAATTATTCACAATAGAACAATATTTCTCAGGAATATTAATATATTTAAATTAATCATAACATTTTTCTAAAACATTAAAATGTATAAATTTGAGTTTTTTTAGGAATACAGTACAATACTCTTCAAGAATACTAATACGTAATATTATTATTTTTCTGGAGCACTATGTCAATATTCTTTTAAGAAATTGAAATTATAATGGTATGCTCTTTGGGAGTAGATAAATTAATATTCTTCTTGAATATTAGTAATATAGAAAATTATTTTTCTTTAAAAATTATAACCCAATATTGAGTTGGTTAATTTGCGTTTCTTTGAGAAAACAATGAGATATAATTATTCGAGACGTGTGCTACTCTTAGAGCACATTATATTTTATTATTGCTTATTCAAAAACAATATGTCAATATTCTTCTATGATTATTAAACATTATAATTTATATTTTTCAGGAGCAATCAAATATTATTATAATAAAATGATCTAAGAATTTACTCTTTTTGAGTAAAAACATAATTTATGTTAGATTTTACATAATTACACTATTCGGTAGCAAGTAAAATTTAACTAGAATATCAATAATAATGTGTTACTTCGGGAGCATCAACAAAATATTTTTTGAAAATATTTATAGATCTTATGAAATTGTAAATCGGGTTCATATTATTGTATTCAATAACTCGAGTTTAAAATTATGTCCAATGTAAAAAGAGTTAACGAGTACAGATTATAATAAATATATCAAGATTTGATTAAATCCAAATAATACTAATCCATGCGAAGGCATGCATAGTAAAATCAAAGTCATAATTGCATTGAATATTATCGGGAAAAAATAGCTAATTAAGATTAGTGAATAATTAGTATATAATTGCAATACTTAGGCATAATTACTATAAATATCACAACAATTATAATTTGACATAAAACAAAAATTTGGTGGCAAACAAAAATCAAAATTAATTGCATGATTACAAATGAGTTCAAAAATGCATGGTGGCAGACAACTTTTATTGGAATTCATCCCTTTCCAGTCAAACAATTCAAAACGTGTACAATCAATAGGTGTGAAACGGGTCAAGTGGCTCGGGCTTGTCCGAATACCCCAACCCATTTTTAAATTTTTCACATAATATTCCAACAACTCTCCATCTCTTCTACATCTTACAATCTACTACATTCTCATTTTTATCTTCAATTTCAATTATTCAATATCAATTATCATTTATCGCACTATAAATTTACAATTACGATCTTACACATCAACTTTCTTTCAATTCTTAATTTCGTTCCATACTATTTATTTACTTACTTATTTATTATACATTACATAACAATTCACAAATGGATCTACACTAATTTGTTGATGGCTTGTTTGGTATCGAAGGCAAATCAACTATGACGCCACAAAGTTAATTTCGGAATGAATTTTTCGGTTTGAAAGAAGTACACAATATTTCGGAGTTTAATGCTCATAGAACTAGTAATCCAATTGATTTGGATAATGTTGTTGTTCCCGAAGCGGAATATGAGAAGGAACATGGATTAGATATTCCTGATGTAAGAGGAAAATGAAATGGGGAAAAAAAAAACAAAATGTTGGGATTGCTTTAAATTGGTTCCAACGGGTCATATGGTTGATGGAGTCCCATAGTCTAAATCAATTTGCAAATATTGTTAACAACGATTGTCATGGTAAAAAGGCATGGTACCACCCACCTCAATCATCACTGCAAAAGCATGTGCTGCCAAATATGAGCTTCTTGCAGCCGGTCAAACATAATTGCAATTTGGTAGTCCAACGCTGATTCTACTTCTTCACCAATTTTCACGTGGATATATTCGGAGGAGAAAGCTATAACGGGATTGATGAAATTCGCTGCCGCTGCTGAGTTGTCGTTAGCAATAGCGGACAACCAACCATTCACCACACTCAACCAAATCCGTTCATCTATAAATTTTAAAAATGTTCTTATCCTAACTTTCCAATAGGCATAGTTAGTGCTATCAAAGTATGGCGGAATGGACGATGAACTACTTATCTAGACAAATTCAGACCATGAATCAAAATTACGCTCTAATACTAATTGAAATACGCGATTTACTAACTAAGTTCAACCTTACGTGCAAATTATCCTAATTAAAACAACAAGTCACTTTTCATTAGTTTCTAGATGGTTAATCATACAATCTAATTTCATAAGTTGAATTACCGCAATTGTAATTATTGGAAAGTAATAAACAACACAAAGTTTGATGACGGAGAAACCCTATTGGGTAAAAATTTCGGAACCAAATCAGTTACCTCCACTATAGACAATGTGAGTTACAGTTCGTTTCCAATCTAGGAAATTTCACTAGTTCCCGCTGTTGTAATTCCTGTGATCTCTAAGATCTGTTGTTCCTTTAGACTCACGATCTGCTACCATAAATACTATCTAGTCAACATGCTAGATCTCTCAATCCACCTCATGTAGCTTCCAAGATTCGCTGTAAATTTCAGATTCACAATCTTCTGCACACGTCTTTTCTAAGTGGATATCCAAGAATCACATATTCTCATTCTTCTTGTAGTCTAACATCTCTCAGCCTCCAAAAACTTCTGAAGTCCAACTAAGAAAGTACATTCCTCAAACTATTAAGTAAGTCATGTATTTTGGATTTACGAACCTTGATATTTTCTTAAAACTTGGTTGCCGAATCTCAAGAATGATATGAATACTTTTCCCAATGAATTGTGTTCTTGGATATATCAAAAGATGATATGAATATGAGGCCCACTAAGACAACCACCAATTTTCGTACAAGATCATTTGCATTCATAGTTGGAGTTGTTTGAGTAGTATGAGCCGTGTAAAACTCTCCAAAATCGCGAACTAGGTTTAGTTGCATAAATATGTCGCTCAAGCGACATCTAGGAGAAAGTCGGGCGACAATGTTTCCATTTTTGCCGCTCGAGCCAAGGTAAGTCGACAGTCTAGCGAAATTTCGGCGTCGCATTTTCCTTGTTTGTAACCTCTAACCCTAACTTAACTCATCTATACAAAATTACATACAAGTCCTTGACTTTTTACAAGTGTTCGATTAAGACCTTTTTGTTCACAAATATGTCAATTACAATATTGAACCTAACACTATATATTTTATAGAGCCACTACTTAAAAATGAATTCCAAAAGACTCTCTATTTTAATTTTTTAAAATACAGAGTGAGTTTGACCTTCTAAATTTAGAGACTCGAACTCATTTTTTATTCTTAACATACAATGATTGCATTTAATAAATCTCATATTTTAATACTTCGCTTTTTAAACTATTCAAACCACATTTAAATTGATAACTCAATTGACATAAAAAATTATGTACGAAGTGAAATCAATAAATGTTTCTTGAGAAAAATAAAATGACAAACCAAAATAAAAAACACTTTGGAGTACATAAAAATTTTGATTCTCTAAATTTAAGACATTCTTTATAATACATAAGATGCACTATATAAATAAAAAGTTCAATGGGTGGTATTTTAGGCCATGCTCGGGAGTTTCGACGTAACCAGGGGCGAACCCAACTCAAGCCCAGTGCAGGCACATGCATGCACTGGGCTTTGGGCCGCCCCTGGATTTTTCAACAACTTGAAACTAAAAAAAAAAGTGGCCCAATTATTTGTCCCACTCTTCCCCTGATAGAAACTCTGCAAATGCAATCCATTACAACCAAAACGTGATTTGAAATTTTGACAAGCCCCTGCATCCACAGTTTCACACGGCTCACGTCCCCTGGTTGATGCTAGTGGTGGTTTAGTGTGATTAGTTTGAACCAAAGTCCACAAAACCAGGCCCAGCAGCAGCGAGCGTTCATTGGCGAAGGCTACCAAGTCTGCAAGTCGGTAGGTGAGTTTTCTATAATTTCTAATTTTCTATTGCTCATTGGTATTCAATATTCATCAGCTAATGGCTGTACTGCAATGCTGTAGAATATATGTATATGCAATTGATAACTGCCGTCTGAATTGTGTGTTTGAGATTTGGGGAAAATTTCGATTTTGACATGAAGAATCCCAACCTTTCTAGTTTCATTATTTAGTGGGAACTGAAAATAGTGCACATT
Organism: Fraxinus excelsior; assembly: GCA_019097785.1. Classification (NCBI taxonomy): domain Eukaryota; kingdom Viridiplantae; phylum Streptophyta; class Magnoliopsida; order Lamiales; family Oleaceae; genus Fraxinus; species Fraxinus excelsior. The sequence goes on from CM032629.1 coordinate 31,904,916, forward strand.
GTAATTTGTAAATGTCAAGTTGTTGTTTAGAATATATCGTTTTTCACATTATGTAAATCTCAATTATCGTTTAATAAAATCTTAAATTACAATAGTTATGATTTTTTCTCATTACAGAATGATAGTAATTCAGTAGTGTATTGGAAATTTAGGAAGCCACTTTTGGGCTTTTATGGTGGATTTTATTTTGCTTTGTTAATGGACATGCTGGATCTTTTATGGTGGATTGTGTTTTGCTTTGTTTATTTACATTCCAATTCCTATTCATCACAGCCAGTCATGGAAAGATTTTATAAAAGAAAAGCTCTTGAGGTAGCGGAAAATGTTAATGAGGAAACGTCAAATGAAAACGATTTTGATGTTGAACAACTTTCCACTGATCCTAGGTTAAGGACTCCAATTTTGAATTACAATTCTAACATTAGAGATCAACTTCACATATCATATATGCAAAAGGGCCTTATCAGCCTTTCAGAGTGCATACATGGTGGTAACCCTCGTCGTAATCCTCCACAAATGACCAACTTGCATCACTTTTAGGTAGATTTATTCTATTCTGTCATCGATATGCAACTTCAAGAATTGAATGATCAGTGCTCTCGCACAGCAATTAGTTTTGACAAATAAGAGCAAATCATATACAATGGTTTACAATATTTTGACTTTGACATAATTCTTCTGGTTGCTACTGCTACGGTAGAGAGTATTTTCTACCATGAACATTGTGAAAGATAGATTGAGCAATCGAATTGGAAATGAGTGGATGAATGATAGCCTTATTATTTACGTGGAGAAAAATATCTTCTAAAAGATTGATAATGAGACGATTGTACAAAGATATCAAAGTATGAAAACTAGTAAAGAACAATTGTAAGGTATTTCATTTTAATATAATTTTTTTTTACTGCTCGCACTAGAAAAGTTTCCTGGGTCCGCCCCTGGACGTAACGGTTATAATCGTTTTTTAAGGTACCGATTTTGAGTGTTTATGAGCACATCGATTTTGAGAGGTTTTAGTAACGATTTTTAAGATTGTCCAACATATGGTTGAGAGTTTATTATCCCCCGGTTCTAAAAGTTTTTTTTTGTTTTTTTAAATAAAATTACGTATACATCCCTTAGTAATATTTTTAGTTTATTGTTTCTTATATGAATTTTTTTTTCTTCATAAGTGATATTTTAGTTATTGGTAATTTTGTTAAATATAAGTTAATACTTTTAACTTAAAAAATTAAGTAAATATAAATATTTACTTAAAATTTTAGGTTATTATTTCTTACTTATAAGTAAATTTTACAATTATAAATTAATTTTATACTTTTAAATAATTTTAGGTGGGTTTTTACTTATAAGTAACTTTTTATATTCATAAGTGAATTTTTATCTCATTAGCATTATTTTATTTTATAAACAAATTTCTTTTTTTTTTAACATAGAAGTGATTTTTTACTTATAAGTATTTTTTAATTATTATGTAATTTCTCTTATCTCATAAGTAATATCTTTTTATTATAATGTAATTTTTTGCTTATAAATAATTGTTCAGTTGATATTTTTTTTATTTACATTTTCATTTTGATGAAAATATGTTGGTTAGAAATAATTATTTTACTATGAGAAATCGGATAAAACCCATCGATTTGATGGGTTGAGGGAATTTGTCAAAATTACATTTCACCGATTTTGGGTGATTTTTAAACTATTCAAAATCGGTGCTCAAAAAATTAGCAAGTACCCAATTTTTTCAATCCTTCATAAACGGTGCCACTCAAAATTGATTGAAAAAAAAACTCCCAAGTCGAGGTTGAATAACAAAGTGATATAATTTTGTTCATGAATTCGTAACTTTTTCGTATTTTAATCCCACATTTTTCAAAAAATCACTTATCACATGATTATTTCTGAAAAATTAAAATCGAACAAGGACTAAGATCATTGAGAACGAGATGTGTTAATAAATAGCTTAAGTTATTAATAAATAAAATTAAAAAATAAATAAGTGAACAACACAAGTAAGTCACCAACGTCTCCCATTGTTTCATAATTATTTTTTCTACATACTCATTTTCAACTACACATCCACACAATAAAATATTCTACATGTAAACTTAAAATTTTTTCCTAATTTTTAATCATATAGTCCCCGAAAATTCATCATTCAAAAAAATATTTTCCCAAAAAATGGTCACAAACAGAGGATAAATCATCATAATTTTTAGGCAAGAAATGATTTTGACAATTTACAAACTCTAGCAAATCATAAGCTAAATAGTTAATAAAGAGTTGTTACCATCAACAATTATTATTTGATACATCACATTTTAATTTCAGTTAAACTCCTCGATCTTTATTCATTGTAACAATTTTTGTCATAATTCTTTTGGTTGAATTCTTATCTTCAAAATTTTATTAATTAGCATGTCTTGTTCTTCTTGGTGATTCATATCAATAAAATATTCTTGGTGATTTATATCAAAATATTTTATTTTTATGCTTTGAAATGAGGGAAAAATTATTTTTTCACACTTTTTATTCATTTATTTTAAAAATATGATGGAAAAAAATTATTTTTTGTCATTTTAACGGACTTTTAGACATAGAATTGTTAGATACAACATGTGTTAACTAATAAAAAATTTGAGGATAAGAATGACGTGAATAATAGTTAGAAATATAAGTCTTATAATAAGCAAAGATTTAGCTTTTGTTTGATTCCCATTATTTTAAAATTTATTTTTTTTCTCAAATTCATTTTCAACCGCACATTCTTATAATAAAATATTTTATACGTAAACTCATAATTTACAAAATGCATTATAAAAAAAGGGACTCATTTTCAAATTCATTTTTTTCTCAAACTCATTTTCAATTGCACATTTTTTTAATAAATATTTTATATGTAAACCTATAATTTTCAAAATGTATTATGAAAAACAAAAATAACTCTTGTACAGTCATTAGAGTGCTGTAAATTCCAGATGAATAATAAATGTATCATCTTTGTATAAAAAAGGGACTCATGGTACAAATAATAAAAGTTGTTGTACGATTGCTCATTAATAAATTCGAAACATCAGAAATTGTAGAGAGAGAGAGAGAGAGAGAGAGAGTCAGGTCCAGTCTCTCTCAGTTAGAGTCTCTCTCAGCCACCGTTTAGGACCATCATATTTACAACAATTGTACGCGTGTTTCACAAGCCATTTCTCTCAATATTTTTTACAAATCTTTCACAAACACAGAACCAATTCCACTTTATCACGTCCATCTCAGATCTGAAACGATACGAATTGCCAAAGACTCCATTCATTTCCCCTAGAAATCCACCTTATTTACTCGTTTACCACAGTTCTTTCTTCTGTAATTACCCCAGAATTCAGCCCCATTTTCCATAGATCCGATTAACGGCAGGCAATGAGCTAAATTCGTTACATACATTCATATAATAATAATATATTGAAATATTATTTTCTTGAATATACATTTTGAGTTTTTTATTGTTTTTTATTATATATTTTATGGCAATGCAATCTGGGAATGTGGCTGCGCCGGAGAAAATGCCCGGACCGGGAGAGGCGGCGATGGTGAGGGGACAGTGGTACCAGTACCAACAGCATCAGCAATTGGATGAGAGGGATGGATTTTTGATGTGGTTGAGGGGGGAATTTGCAGCTGCAAATGCGATAATTGACTCGCTGTGCCACCACTTGCGGGTGGTTGGGGAGCCAGGGGAGTATGATGGGGTGATAGGGAGCATACAGCAGAGGAGGTGCAATTGGAACCCTGTTTTGCATATGCAGCAGTACTTCCCAGTGGCTGAGGTGATTTATGCGCTGCAGCAGGTTGGATGGAGGCAGCAGCAGCAGCAGCAGCAGAGGGTTGTGGGGTTTGATGGGGGTGTAAAGATGGGAAACTGGAAGGAGTATAAGAGAGGAGGTAGGGGTCATAGAGGAGGTGGGGAGGGGCAGAACTCGAGTGTGGAGATGAATACTAAGAACTTGAATGTTTATGTCAAACCCAATGCAGATACAAATGAGGATGTGAGGGACAATGACAATTTGGGTGGAGGAACAGAGAGTGGGAAAGCAGATGAGAAGAATGGGAAAAAGGAGAAGAAAGGTAAGAAGATGAGATCAATAGCGAATTACGCTATGTTTAAGTGCATGTACATGCTTCCATATATATGTTTGAGTTAATGCATGCATTGTACACGTCTATGAATGTTATAAAAGGATGGATGCTTTATTTGGATGAATAATTCGTAATTGCTGTCCTATAGGGATTTGTGATTTAGTGGATATTGAGGTGCAATTTGAATTTAATTTATTGATGATAGTGTGATACTTGTGTCTTGGATTAGTTGGTAATGATTCATTAAGTTTTTCTTATTTGTGATCTAATCCACTTTATGGTTGGAGGTTAATTTGGACTCATGGACACTTCCTAGCAATGAGATCAATTTACTATTAATTGGTTTTCTATATATGCATAACTCACATTTTTGCTTTCCTAGGAGTTTTTATTATTGCCATCTTTACAAGGAGGCAAATTTCTGTATAATTTCACGTAGCATGGATATTAATGCTTGGGTAGTCGCAAGTGCGGATCTAGTAGTGATGGTAGATAATTTCTTATCAATATAGGACTGTATCGAGATTGCTTGAGTCCTTAACGTTTCACTTTAATTATGAATGTTCAGGAGACATATTTAAGATAAGGTCACTCGATACATAATTTAGTTGATGAGATTCACCTGGTGCCTTAACTGAGATAGCATCTATTGATGGTATTGCTTGTTGCTAATTATCAATCTGACACAATTGGTTGCAAAATGTGAAGTAGATAGCTCGTTAAAGACTACAGGAAGCACACAGGGATCTATTGCTGATTCAGAATGTGAGACAGAGGGTGCAGATGAAGGTTGTGATTCAAACTCTAACGTACTCGCTTTCTCCTTTTGTTATAGCTCCTCTTTGTTTGTTAAGGTTTTGTTTTTGCAGACTTAGGCAAGAGTTTATTCTTAGTGGCTAAATTTTTTATTTTTATTTTTCTAGATTGTATAAAGCCACGTATATGTTTCCAGAATCCTATAATTGTATTTTGAGTTTCTTTTAACTGTGAAAATAGTACAACTGTCATTTGAACAAGGTTAACCTATGAGATTCATGTTCTACATATGCAGCGTTTTATCCAAATCTATTTTGTGGATTGTAAAACAACTGCTTGGACTATGACAAGTCTCTAATTGTGTGATTTCTTCCCTTTTTAGGGTCTTGCATTGTAAGGAAGGAAACTCAATCCATTCAAATACTGAAGGAGAAACAGAATCTTAACATTACTCCAAAAACTTTTGTCAGTACTGAGTCATATGACGGGAAATTGGTAAAGTTTTCTTATTAACATCATTTTGTCTTCAAACCTAGGATATCCATTAGTCCCAGGATTTGCCTTAATTCATGGACTGCTAAGTTACACCAGTCTCCTGCTGCAGGTTAATGTGGTTGATGGGTTGAAACTGTATGAAGATCTATTTGATGGTTTAGAAGTTTCAAAACTAGTTAATCTGGTGAATGACTTGAGAGCTGCAGGGAGAAGGGGACAGTTGAAAGGTAAGTTTACTGGTGCCTACCATTTTATATGGACGACACTTGCCCTTATCTAAAAACTAGTTCCCGTTTAAATCTGTTTGTAGAAATGTACATGCGACTCTTCGGTTCCTTGTTGAAAGGTGGAAAAGAAACAGGAAATAAGTGCTCACATAGTAGCAGTTTGTGATGGCTAACCATGTGCTAATTTGGATGCTAACCATAATTGAAAAATATAATTAATGCTATTCATGTTCTGCTAGTGATGCAGTATGTAGACTGCTATGCTGCAGAACGCGAACATATTATCCGAGTCTTAGCAGTTCCCTATATAACATTGCCTTCTATTAAATTAATTCCTTTTCTGGGGTGAATTTTGTTAATGCATGTTACCACTGCCCTTGTTTTCCTTCCAACTCTTTCATTATTCTAACTTAAATATTCTCTTTTTCCAAAGTCATGTTTTCTGATTGAGTTGCCATGCAACCGTATTGGACTTCTTTTGGATGGGTCGAGAATTGACTTTTTGTTTGACTTTCTTGACTCCTGTGTTTCCTTGAGAAAGGGGTACGAGTGTTACAAAACTAAGATCATTAGGATCTGTTATTATTCAATCTGGTGAGATGCTTCAAGGACTCACTCCTTCGAGGAAGAATATGACTGTCAATTGTCTCGCTAATATCCTTTAAGGCTGGCTACTCTCTTTCTGTATACAATTACAATAGTACTTCTTGACTTTGCTCCACAATCTGCACAGTGGATTTCTATATTTATGGTGTTAAACTGCCTTTCTTTTGGGTATTTTAATGAAATTAATTTTTCCCTGTCGAAGCATACATATTTTGGATGCCATAGGAATGGAATAAATCATTCTCTTAGTTGAGATTGACAATAGCTTTAGATTTTATGACATACCTTCACAATTTTGTCACAATTGTTTTCTAAGCATTTAAATTGACTCTTAAAGGTTTCTGTATTAGCCTGATATATTAAATAATATGTAAATTAATTTTTTTTTTTTTTTGTATTTTGTTATTTTGTATCTTTTATTCCTTCACTCTTGGCACATATCTGGAAAAAGATAATGAACACAAGAAGGGAGAAATAACCTTGAAGTTTTCTAATACGGCATTTTGGTTACACCTTTCCTATGCCTTGGCTTTCTATAATCTTTCTGAAGTACAGTGGCTTTTTCTTCATTAGATTGGAATCAGGATTCATATTGAGTGTATATAATAAATCTTACCTTAGTGAAGTCCGGAATCAAATTCGATTGAATAGTAAGATGTGCTACAGCCTACAAAATTCAAAAGGACCATCATTAATGACGCATGTATAAAAAAACAAAATCTTTGAAAGAATAATTTAAAATAAATAAAAGTATGTGCTATTGAGTCTCAACCCATGTAGTCTATCGTAACACACTTGTCTTCATGGAAAATGCTATTGGTCTTAGTTCAAATTGAACTAAATATGCTGTAGAATAAGTTCAAACAATGTGACCTCAAATTCCAAAAATCAAAGTCACCTTGTTGGCATGTTAATTGTGCATGATAAATAACTTTCGATTTTAATGATAGTGTGTTAAATTTGTACCAATTGAAATGTAAAGAAATCTGAAGGAGCACTAATGCAGATATCCTTGGAGAATAGCAAAATCATTGAAGACTTAAAATTTTACTTTGACTTTCCAAGGTATAAAGGCAAGCTCAAATGATACTCAAGTTTCTTAGTCACATAAGGCCCATCTTTGTGACTGAGAGTGTGGTCACGGATAGCAATATCCACTAAATAAGCTTAAAAAATGATGAATCATCAGTGCTTCTAGTGTAAGAGATTTTTTTATTTATGCTGAGTTATAGTTTATTTTTGTGGCCAGAACAGTGAAGGTTTTAGAGATGCTTGTAAAGGTTTTGTGCGTACTGACTAATAGAAAAGAAGTTAGTGGGACAATGCTTTGCAGGAATATCTTCTTAACTGTTTCCATGATACATGAACTGTAAACTAAGTTGTTTTTGGTCTTGTGGGTGTCCCAGAAAGAGATTTCTTAATGAGGATGATTAGGAAGCTTATATTTAAAAATATAGTGGACTTTGCATGCAAGTCAATTAGAGTTCTTTAAAATTATATAATTTGTATATTATGTCTTTATTTTTGTACTTTTAATTTTTCAAATAAAATTAATCTTTTTATTAGCTTGGATTTTGAATTTTGCGGATGAAAACTTTTCGATTAGAGGAGTGACTATTTGTTGTATCAAGAAAACTTTGGGTTCTATGGTTTATTTACTAGTTCCAACAAACGAAAAAAAAAATGCATATATTAGATACAAAAGTAAATTCAACATGAAGTTCATAGAACTTTTCTCATAATTTGAACTTTTCATACAAGCGATTAAATATTAATCGTATAAATTTTCCTATTTTCATATTCCAAAATTTACAAAGTGGAGCTTGTCATGCCCTTGACGTGTTGAGGACATGTCCTTGCACATCAGAAATTAAAAAGTATAGGACGCGCTAGATACCACATGATGTGTGTCGTTGAGGAAGTATGCCTAATGTGCAGAACTTTTAAAAATAAATAATATTAGGATACTAAATGTGGTGTGTTGGACATCTATCACAAAGTGTCCGATACTTCTCAAACACTTACCCTCCAACTTAGGAGTGCCCGTGCCCTTCACTCATGGGTTGGTTCTTGAATCCAATAAGGACCTCAATTCAGGAAGATCTTAATAAAGCTTTGAGTTATCTTAGATGTGTTATGCATTATATCATGGACTACCATTCTAGATCATGGGGATCAGATGCTACTGCCTTTTATAACTTCTTCTTCGTTGCTTGTGGGATGTAACTTGTTCTTCTAACTATTTTATGATTATCCGAAAGGATTTTGAATGCCTTAAAACCATTTCAAGCTCTAGGGAAACTAATTTTTTAATTTTTTTTTCATTTTGTTAGCACTCTTATTTAAATTAATTTTCTGGTAGTTAATTGGTATTATGCCAGAATTTTGTTTTGCTTTCCTCTGCACAAATGTTTCAGGTGACATTTTTTTGCTCCTTGAAGTTAGTAAATATTTCACATTATACTATCAATAATTACTTCCCTTTGGGAACTGATGAATGGTTGTTGATACACTTTTTCCTGGATAAAGTTTGTGATGTGAAGTTACTTCTTGTTTTGTTAAGCTTCCATCTAATTTGATTAAACAAACCTTTCTGTCAAGATAGCTAGTTTTTGTTATGTCATAATTAAGAAATCATACCGATGCCTCCTGAACATGTAAACTGTACCAAGTCCCTGTTTGAGCCCCCTTATACAAAAACATTTTTCCCCAAACTCATTTTCAATCACACATTCTTCCAATAAAATAATTTTATGCTTAAACCCAAAACTTTTCCCTACTTTTTAACCACACATTCTCCAAAAATTAACTATTACAAAACATATTCTTTGAAAAAATGGGTTCAAAAACCCTAAATCTTCATAGGTTGTTCTATAATTTCTGGAACAAGTGAACAGACCAGATGTTTTAAATTGTCACGTATGATCTCTTGTTCTGAATTTTTATAGTAGAGTTGTATTACTAGGTGAAAGGGTAAAAGTTTCTTAGCTAATTACACCGTGTCAGTGCCATTATAATTGTCGCTGTAGTATATTTTTGTTTTTCCATTTTGGACCTATGCGACAGTGATCATAATAAGAATTGGTGTTAGACTGAATGTTGTCTGTTTTCTGTTTAAAGGATTGCTCTGGTATCTATCAAAGTGAAAAGGGTATTTATTTTATGATATTATTCGCAGATGAATTTTGTCTCAATTGGAAGACAGAAATAGTGTGAGGCAGGGAGGGAAGATACCTCTGTCCCGCATTCATGGCGAAATATAAGGATATTTTCATGCGTTTTCATGTTGGCAGCATTAAACTCTTGCATATTATAGCAACAAGAGTGTTTTCCTGAATACACCATGCTTTATCTGTCATTCAATGATGCTTATTTTACCGTGTGAATAAACATTCTTGTTCTCTAGTTTGACTCCCTGTATTCACATTCTAATATCTCTGTTTTCTCCTTTCACAATTACCAGGTCAGACTTTTCTCATCTCAAAGAAACCCAATAGGGGACATGGAAGAGAGACGATTCAACTGGGTGCCTCCATGGGAGATGCACCTCCTGACGATGAATCTGCGTCTGGGATCTCCAAAGGCATCATTATGAGCAGTCTTGCAAATTATGAAGCATTTTTTTTATAATATTTTCTACTGGACAAACTCACTGAAATTTATTGAATGTTTTGCAGATCGAAAAACAGAGCCCATTCATACTTTGCTTGAAGATGTTATTGAACGCTTACTAACTATGCAAGTTGTTAGCGTGAAACCAGACTCATGCATTATTGATATCTTCAATGAGGTTGCTTTCTGCTTTCTGTAGCTTTACTTTCAAAGTTTAAAAATCATTGAGAGCACAACTGAGTAGATTTAGAGTGTGTTTGGTGCATATTAAAATGAGAGAATGCATTTTTTTGAAGTGATATGACGAGGAATATGTGGTTGAAAAAGAAAGAAAAGTTATTGATGTGATGGAAAATATTATTTTATTGAAAAATGTGTGGTTGAAAATGAGTAGAAGAATGAGAATGAAAAAAATAATGTGAATCAAACAGGGGCTTAATCCGTTTGCTTGTTTTTGTAGGGTGATTTCTCACAGCCTCATATTTGGCCACAGTTCTTTAGTAGGCCTGTATGTGTACTGTTCTTAACGGAATGTGATATGACTTTTGGTAAGGTAATTACAGCAGACCATCCTGGGGATTATCGAGGTTCTCTCAAACTCTCTGTTTCACCAGGGTATGCGCTCTTTCTTTGGAAATTGATTACTTGTCACGTGATATACTTTTAAGGATGTGACTGCACAGCAGCTGTACGCATGAGTTTGATGTGCCCTTGACTACTTTGCTTTCATGAAGTTTATGAAAATTGTTTGAAAACTACTTGGACCAGCTTTCAATTATTCCCCCCCCCCCCCCCCCCTCCCCCCCTCCTCCTCCTCCTCATTCTTGGTTGGTTTACTTGTCTATGAAACTATACTTTTTAACTTTTCTGTGCTTTTCTGCATTTTTGGTCTTGAAGAAAATTGAGAATTACTGCCATGAGTTCTTGTGTTAGTGTCGATTACCATAATTCAATTGCCATTATAATGCACAGATCCATGCTTGTAATGCAAGGAAGATCTGCAGATTTTGCTAGACATGCGATGCCTTGCATTGGAAGGCAGCGGATGCTTGTTACAATGACAAAATTGCTACCAAAGAAAACTGCACCTAGTGATGTGCAACGTTTTACTTCATCTGTGGCAGCACCTCCTTCCCATTGGGTCCCACCTCTTAGTTGGTCACCAAATCATATTCGTCATCCAGTGGCCCCTAAACACTATGGCCCAGTTCCAACTACTGGTGTATTGCCTGCTTCAACTGCTCGTCCACAGGTTCCATCGCCGAATGGCATTCAACCGATATTTGTTCCTACCCCAGTTGCACCTGCCATGCCATTTCCTGCACCAGTTGCTGTCCCACCTGCCTCTACTGGATGGCCTGTACCACCTTCAAGGCATCCTCCACCTCGCCTACCACTCCCTGGCACTGGTGTTTTCCTTCCTCCACCAGGCTCTGGTAATTCAGTAAATCAGCCTATATCAATTCCAGCAACTGAAAATATTGCTGCTGATTCACCATATCTGTTAGAAAAAGACAGCGATTCTCACAAATTAAATGGTAACAACGGCACTTCCCCATTAGCAGATTGGAAGGAGCAAAGTGGAGAGTGCAATGGCTACATAGATGGAACAAGTCAGTTGAGAGTAACAACAGAAGAACATCAAAACATTGATTGTGCCAAACCTGCTGCAGCAGTTTAGATACGAGGGATAGAGGTGGTTTAATGCTGTATGCTTTTAGGAAGAACACTCGGCTGCAAAAACTGAAATGAGTTTAAAGTAAATGTAAAGAGCGGTGAATGTTGAGGCTTACACTTTTCACACTATTAGCCGGGCCTATAGAGAGGATCTGTTCTATTGGAGATCCCTTTGTTCCCTGCTGCTTTTTGTTGTCGTATTATATAACTCTAATTTTAAACAGAACTCATTCTCAGTAGTAGTCTAAAACAATTTTAGCTATTAAGTAGAGTAACGAGGATGATTATTTTTGCCAATGCATGGTTCTTCATTTATTTCGCGTTGATGCTCAATTGTTGTTTTTATTTTACAAGTCCCCGTTCCTTCTGAGGTTTTCCTTTTTGCTTTCCAAAATGTGCAGCAGAACACTGCTATTTAAGCCTTTGTTGCATGCATAATGGCAACAAGCATGTCAGTCCATTCGTCAATTCTATGGACTTATTTTTGCCTTAGCGCATGATTAGGTAGAAATATATTAATTATTGTTTTTGGATTATGTTCTCTCATAATGTTTATTCAATGAGTCTCGAGCTCCGTGATTATACCATGAAAACTCGAGTTTCTCAAGGAAGCTTTAGATCATAGGTATCCATTCAGGTAATAATACAGTTTTGCCAGCTGCCTGCAGCCTGCATATACTCCACTCCATATCAGCACAACATTTTATCAATGTTCTGAAAACCAGTCCAAGCATCTTTTTGAAAAGGATAAAGGGTCGAATTGGGGGTCTCACCGAGGTCGGGTTTTCACATACCCAGCCCAATTTCCCCCGTTTTCTTGGTTGAGCTGGCCGGTTCAGTTTGATTTCTAAAACAGTGCATACTGTTAATGAATCTGTAATCAGCAGTCTGACAACAATCCTGATGGAAATGCAGGTCCCTAGGACCATCAATGGATGATTATCACTGTTTAGTTTCTTCACTACATATCTACAACATTTCGCCAATGTTTTGAAAACCAGTCCAAGCTTCTACCCAAAAAGATAAAGTCGAGTGGCTGGTTCGGTTTGATTTCCAAAACAATGCATATTGCTAATGAATCTATAATCAGCAGTCTGCCACCAATCTTGATGGAAATGCACGTTTTAGGACCATCAATGGATGATTATTACGTTTACTTTACTGTTTGTGCAACCAAACAAGCCATAAGAGAATCCAATATAATGACACACCACCACAGGAAGATGATCACTACTGACATCAAAACGTTATCACACATTCTTTTCAGACAAACAATCAAAATCAGGTCCCTAAGCCATCAACTTAACCATGTACACATTCAAATGTAAATAACAAAGCGTAAACCTCAGTACCAACGGTCAGCTAATCCTAATTCCAACATAATATTTGCCTACTCTTATCAACAACAAACTACTAGCAATAGAGCTTGGCAACACCTTACACTTCAATTCAACAGGCTGATTAAATGCAACTTACCACTGTCCTACACCCAACACTTCTTTAATCATTCTACTTCACATTCCACATATTCACAAGCTTTTCACTGCTCTTTTCGCATGTATCCCTGCACAAGTATTTCAAGCAATAAATAAAACAACTAAAAATTTATCAAGTCACTAGTTTCTTAAGAAATGCAATCGAATCTGTATACCATACGTGTATTTTGGAAAAAAAATCTGTTTTAACATACAATTCCTGACATAGTAAGGTCTTTATAGTTTTGAAGCAAGATACATGGTAAATGTAATAGTTGGATTAGAATATATACTTGAGCATTAAAGTGCCAGTAAATCTAATATTTATATCATTAGACCAATTTAAATTATTCTATAATGTATCAAATAATATTCACGGAGCTTGGGACTAAAGTGCTATATAAAAAGATATCCTGTATCTAAGTTCAGATATTTCATATTTACATGCTTGGGAGATCTGTATATTTTATGGATTTTCATAGTATGAAGGCAAAGAAATAAAAGAAAACATTGCACCAGGAATAACAGTTTTCACTATCTTCCTTCAATTTTTTGGTCCAGGTTGAAGTTAGTACAGCATACCTACTTTAAGTATAAATGGTGCTTGGTATAGAAACCTTTAAAAAGGTTGAATCCATAAGAAAAAAGCGATCTTAAAATTCTGTACCTATATCCACTAAGTACACTTATTCATTCTGCACACATACCACATGCTCCCAAAAAAAAAAAAAAAAAAAAAAAAAAAAAAAGGAAAAGAAAAAAGATAAAAAAGAAAATACTGAGAAAATAGAATGCAGAATACATCATTCTTAAACTTGTTAAAAATTAACTAACATCAGTGCATGCGTAAAAATATAGCCATTCTATGAAATACAAGTTGAGAAAATCTTTATTCTGTAAATATTTAAACAAAATAGTTTTAGAACGACCTGACATACAATAGAATTGGATTCCAGAAAAAGAAGTCACGAAATTCATCTCTCTGATTTGATTCAGGCAAAAAAATAAAAAGGTTGAAGGCAGAACTGTATAGATTATAAGAGGCAAGACATACCAATCGATGTTTACTAATGGTTCTGAGGCGGAGACTCAGGCTCAGAACAACAAACAGATGAAAATGACATGGTATCTCCTTTTGCTATGGCCACAAAGTTGAGGGACGCAGTAGAAAGCCTTCTCATTTCCATAGAGTACGTATTTTGGCGCCCAGAATAGGAGCGGGGTGTTGAGAGCTCTGGAGTTGCACTTCCCACTGTCTTTCGACGGGGTGAGGGAGTCACTGATCCATTTCCATTGACAAGGTATTCATTTGTTTTTCTGAAGTTGTTGCTTCTCCTAGGACTTGGTTTAGAACCATACATGGCTTCTTTCTCAGCAAGCAGCATATCATGGAGTTTCTTTTGGTACTGAGCAAAAGTAAATACAGAATGTCAGAGAATTTTCAGTGCCATCTAACAACACGACTGTATTAAAGCATATTGAACATAATTAAGGCAATGCCTTTGTAATTTAGTAATTTCATTCATGCTGACTCCAGACCTTTTAACATGATTTACATATTATGTCCAAATCATAAGGTGACTTCTATCAAAAAATGCTTGTGAACAAACATGTAAGAAAATTGTATTTTCCAAGCAGAATAAAGCCCCCATTCGACTCCCGGAAACAGCAAAAACTTCCTTTTCTTAATAACTTCAGCGAATATAAACCACCATTACACAAATTACTTAATTTTAGCCATGAATAAAATTACTCTAGCTCGCTTCTTCTCCTCTTCCTTTTGTTGTCTGGTTAGCTTGTACTCTGCTAAAATTGAAACCAAATGCACCTGTAGACAAAAGAAAATCAAATCAAATCAACTTCAACCACATAGCAAAGTTCTATACATTTTCTAACTGTTGACCAAGATTATGAATAACTTACACCATCGTAAAGAAACAGTCTCTTTTGCTCATCCTCCCATGCTAGTGTCTTGCTAATCAGATTATCGACCATTACTGAAATCTCAGTCTATTAGATCCAAAAGTACTACCAGCTCAGCCTAGAGAAGATTCAGAAGACAACAAAAGGCTCAAAAACTTACCTGGAATCTTATTTATAGTAATTCGAGCTCGTTCTGCACGCTTTAGGATTACGTGTGTGCCTCTTCCAGCACTGTAACGGTTCTCATCCTGATATTCAATACAAGCTATTAGAACATTCTCAGAAAAACAATTATCATGTCTAACGACAATTCTGTATATTAAATAAGTACATACATCTACAAGCTAGACTAAAATGTAAGGAAAAAAATATACTGGGAAGCTATAAAATTTGAGGGTGTATTTTATGATCCTACTATGTCAGAGCTTACTTGATTATAATTTTCAAGCCAATTTTCCTCATCACAGGCAGAAAGCCATCGGTATATCCTATCCATTATTTCTTTACGGCTCAAAGCTTCATTTTTTGCTTTTTCTATTTGTGCTTCGATGTTTGCCAAGAGTTCGAAAGGACTCATGAGACCTGCAAAAGATAACATTCCAGTCTTGTCACTTTTTGCAAAGAATTGTACTTCAAAGGAAGCCGGGCGGGTTGACCGGTGGGAAAAGAGGAGTATCACTTGAGGACAAGATTTCCTACCAGAGTCTATTAAAGCATTAGTTTTATCAGAAGCCGTGCTTGAATCAGGTTGAATATGGTTTTTATAGCATATATACTCTAACTCTGACCTCTTCTTCATGACTAGTTCTTTCATCCTGCTTGCTTTAAGTTTAGTTAGCCTCTCAACCTCCACTGATACCTGTAAGAATAAAAATTATACTACACAACCTAGGTTCTACTAGATGAAGGAGAGTTGACAGGGTGGTATGATGATGCTTCCAAACCTGTTCAATAATCTCCATTGAAAGAGAACCTGGTTCCACAATTGCAGATTCTGTCAAGTCAAGAATCGAAGTAATCTTCAAGAATTTAAGCTTCTCTTCTTTTGTTGCATCCATTAAATTCCAGAGGTCAAAGAGTGACCTAGCAACATCTTTCAGCTGCAACAATTATAGTTTAGTATGAAAAATCAAAGAGGAGCCAACACAGGATTATTAGAGGACAGAATACCTTTTGATATCGAAATTTCTTCTCTGTTTTTAACCTCATGATGGACTGGTTTAGACCCTCTAATGTGCTGTCGCTGATATTTCTGGACTGTTCTGTGCTTGTTACATTCAAGCTAGGATGCACATCATTCACATTTTTAGTGAAGTCCAAACCCAATACAGCACACAAGGAGTGCACTTCATTGACATAATCCAAGACTTTCTGGAGGCGTTCAGACTGCAAAATGACACATCCTTCATGTTAATAACTTAAACTTATCAGTCATGCATGTTATAAATGCCTATATATCGAAGCTTTACATAGAAATGTTTCTAACATGTCATAGCAGATAGTTTCTTCTGATATGTGCAAATTGCAACTAATTAGCCTCCTAATTTCTATGATTTAGTCACTTCAACAGTCCTTCAAATATAACAAGATGGGTGTTTGTTGTCCCAGCCATTCTTAGTACCAAGCTAAAAGGTATGGACACAGACACGCTTCACAAACATGACATGGCACGGATACGTAGAAACGTGATTTTTAAAAAGTAGGACATGGACATGTCAATATAAATTCTTTAAAATAACAATATATATTATATCTTTATTATTCTACTTCTATGATTTTTCAAGACAAAAATCAACACTTCTTTTGGATTTGACTTTGGCAGGTAAAATCTTTTTAGTCCAGGTTAAAGTTTATACATTATTTTGATAATATTAATATTCTAAAATTAGGAAAATGGAGCTTTGCATGTTCATGGCGTGTCCAGATGTTCTTCGTGTATATGAACTATAAAAACTATGAACAATATAGGACACACTATCGGGTGTCGGACATGTTCCCGAGGTGTATCTGGGAAGTGTTCCTTTAGTGATGAAAATTTAAAAATATATCAAAGGTAGAACTCGCCATGTGACATGTCGAACACATTGCGAAATGTCCAAAGAGGGTTGGTGTCGCACACCACCCTAAGAAGCATGGATTCATATACGAAATTTGAATACAATACGATATGGGTATGCTGATATAGCTTTTTTAGAAAAAATATTATAAAAAATTAAAATATAAGCCTGGCAATAAAAATAAAATAAAATACAAAAATATTTTGTCTAAAGTGTAAACTATGTAGTTTTCTATTATCTTAAAATATGTTTACTTTCTTTGAAATTTTTAATTAATAAATATTATTTATTTTCAATAATTTATTGATAACAAACTTTGACATCTATTACCAATGATAGTGAGTTTTAAAAGAGTTAAAACCAATGAGACTCTTCTTTTTCATGTGTCTGATACATATCTGAAATTTATAAAATATAAAATAATTAAAAAACGCATATTTGGCATGTATTAGATCGTATCCAAGGGTAAGCAATAAGTTTACACGTATCCATGCTTCTTAGACACCACCTGAGTAGGTGTGTCCATACTTCACATGTACCGAGCCTAATAAAGAAACAGGTAATAATTCCCATGTGTAGTACTTCTTCCCCATGCCGACCATTGGTACTAGTTGGGTAGAATTAACTTAAATACAAAATATTGAAAATCTGGAAATCATAAAACAAATATAAAACAGTTAAACTAGATTTTTACATTACCATGAAATATCGTCGTTCAATGGGAATTAGTATGCTAAAAGGTAGGGCTTAGGTGTGAAGCATGAAGAAGTCATCCTGTTTATGGAACATGCGTGAAAAATGCGGTCAACCTACTTTGATAGCTTATAATGCCGACCTAGAAAATGTGTGACTAATAAGGGGCCCAGGAGCCAAAAGGTGCACACCTTTTATTTTTTAATTTTTTAAAGTTATATAAACTAATTAAATAAAAGGAATTATGATAAGTGTATTTTCTACACTTATTTGAGGCTTGAAACTATAGAATTTTATTGTTCTTTCGACAAAATACAACCTAAATTGTGTTATATTGTATCTTGTAGGTAAAACTCATTGTTGGATGAAGAATTGAAGAAAAGAAGCAAAATGTGTCGAAAAATGGAAAAATCCAAAGTCAGGGGATCAAAGTCTACGATATAGAAGTTGAAGGACTAAATTACATTAATTTGAAAGATTGGATGACTTGGAGAAATACAAAACTAATTGGGCCTTTGGAATTCTAAATAGACCAAACCATTAGTGGCCTAGGGTGTATACATGTACATATATATTCAGACAGACGGAACAGAGCGGAATTCCGAGAAAAAAACAGAAAAATTAGGAGGCAGCTTATTACTTGGGAGAAGAAAAGCCTAAATTGGAGATTTTTGGCAAAGTAGGGGACAAGATTTTAGGCACCAATTAGTATATATAAACACATACAGCCGACTAAATATAGTTGAGAGAGAGATTGCATGCATTAGCTGCCTACTATACACGTATATATTCTTTAATTAGGGACCGTGGGCTGAAATACTCATATATAAACTCATTAGCCGGCTGCTATTTATACAAGATTATCACAGTTTGGCCGAAAAAGAGAGATTATACACGCATTGGGCTGTTAAAACAGAGAATACTTTGGATGACAAGAAAAAAAAAAGCAAATTGTAGAAGAAAATACGACCATGTACGACATTGCCAATTTGGGAAATTAATTACGTTCCATCAAATTTATAGATGATGTCGTTCCACTTCTATGTGTTTAATCTTGATAACATACTAGGCTAATTTTTTTTTTATTGGATGGATGATGAAACTAATTATTTTTAGTGCTTAATTAGAGACTTTGTAATTTTAGTTTAATTCTTACATTGTGATTTCATAAATATGCTTAAGTATATTGTTTTAATGTTTGCGCACCATTAAGATGATTAGTTGCTTATTCGTAGTGTTGGAAAACTCATGGTAAGTAGAACACTATTTATGGAACATACGGACAATAAATATTAGGAATAATATTTATGACGTGTGCGATCATGTATAATAATCCTAAATGTTAATGCATGCTTATCATATGAATTCGGACTAAAAATGGGATCTTCTCGTAGCAATCATAAGCTTAGGGCCTGTCTAGACGCACTTAAAATCACAATTTGGATCGTTGATAATTAAAGTTTGGACCGTTACTTTTCACAAAAATTATACTTTTTGCAGAATATCTGACACATCAGCCGCAATTTTGGACAAATTTATGGCAGAATGACCATTTTACCCAGCTCTTTAATTCATGTTTGCATGATAGAAACCCATTTTAGGTACTTCATTTTTAAACGGTCAAATTTTGCTGCGACACTGGGACCCATTTTGCAGGCAGCAACTATCAATTAATTGCTCAAATTGGGAAAGAAGCTGTGCCGACATGACCTTATTATATTTTGGGAAAGAATAGTAAATAAAAGTGAATTATCGATTGTCACAATTGCATGAATTAAGTTAATTATCACTAATTGAGAATTGAAACTAAGAATTGATTAGTGGAGTCGAAATTTAATACCCACCCTCATTTGATTTAAAACCATTTTTTATTGCTTTCATAGTTATAGAACGTAGTTAAATATAAATCGACCATTTTTTTTACTAATTTTGTGAATTTAGATATATCGAATACAATAAAATTAAGTTTTATTCTCTGTGGGACGATAACTCACTCATCACGATTCTTACTTGTACAACAAACTCGTACGCTTGCGAGATTTTCACATAACAAATTACTACTTATAATCTTGGAATTATTAAAATACTATTAAAAATAAGAAAACGAACAAATTACGCCTAGCTAGTAAGACTTGAGGCTTAGCCTTGCTGCATTGTCACGCCTTACGTTTTTTAAAACCTTAATGGGAGTAGGAGGTTGGACTGCTCGTTAATAATTTTCAATCGTGTAAATGAGACAAAAGACCAACATTGTCACAATCTTTTCATAGTTAACAAATGTTCTATTTCAATTCCATACAATATAGGGAATTGATATGCACGTATGAAGAGATTGTGTGTCTAAATAGAAAACACTATTTTTGGAAAATTAAAGAGGTATTTGTGGTGCACTTGATGTTTAATTTCTCACCTATGAGATTCTCGTGTTAGAAAGCAGATTCCACGATTTTGGTATCAGGGTTTGAGAGTGGCGAGTTTAAGAAAACAAAAATTTACAGAGATGAGGGAAAATGAGAAGGACGTCAAACTTTGTGAAGTGCCAGAGAATGGTTGCTCTGTTTGACATTGGTATTTGGAGTGTGTGCTTCTTCGATGGTTGTATCTGGTGCCATGGAGGTTTCCTAAAATGAGAATGATGAGTTGCACTAGTCATGATTCTAGCTGGATTCTATCATAGCAAGCGGTGGCCTGGTTTTGGGCAATAACGTTTCCGATGCAGCAGAAGTGGAAATTGTAGATCGGGTTTGATGTTTAGCTAGCAATATTGTGTCTGCAACAGTGGATTTAGAATATTGTTATGCTGTGATACCGGTGGTACTGATAGTGGCATAGGACCTTTTTTGGTGATGCATTGATTTCTGTTAGGGATGATCTCTTAGGCTTAAATATTTGATAACATTTTTTCTTCTAGTAAATCTTTGTCCTAAGAACTGTTAATAGATTTATTTCAACTAAAGATGGAATGGAACAATAGTATTCATATTAGAAAAGTGTGTGCTAGGTACTATCTGGGACAAATAAAACAAGAAAGGAAGACAGCAAATTCAGAATTATGGGTGTAAATGACAAATTTGGTAGAATTGCAGAAAATGTAATAGATGTTGCTTCACTACGAGATTTCCCCACTACCTAGCACTGCATTTGGAAACTTTTTGCTGTAAAAGATCTGCAAGTTTAAAATAAACTTATCCAAAGGAGATTTTCATTTTGTTATTTATATACGTATCAGATAGACTCTAGGAAATTCTTACCTTTTAGAATGGATGAATAGTATAGTGTAATATGCATATACGAGTACTAAGTCATAAACTGTAAATAAAATAATCAAGATTTCAGCTGAAAAATAGCAAATACATAAAATTATAAATCAACTAAAGCGCACTTCATGCATACCTTCTCCTTTTGAAGAGCATGAAGATTTGACTGGTATTCAGTAAGCTTTCTTTGTGATAAATCTTGTTCCTCGAGAGTCAAGGCATTTATAGCATTGACACAATGGCCATTTCCTGAAATCTCACCAGTGATCTTCTCAATCTGTGCTTTTATATCTGCAAATTGCTTCATCAATTCCTGTTTCTTAAGTGTCAAATCCTCTACAAGTGCTACAACAGAGGAAAAATGATCTTTCAATGATTTTGCTTTCTTCTCTGATTGGATCTGTAAAGTTCACAAATAGCTCAGTCAATGAGCAATGTCATCTGACATTTAGAAAAATCAGAACCTTAAAATTTTGAATAATATGACAAGTAC
This sequence comes from Fraxinus excelsior, assembly GCA_019097785.1. Taxonomy (NCBI): domain Eukaryota; kingdom Viridiplantae; phylum Streptophyta; class Magnoliopsida; order Lamiales; family Oleaceae; genus Fraxinus; species Fraxinus excelsior. The sequence continues at coordinate 31,926,315 of CM032629.1, forward strand.
AACAAAATTGAACTCCTAGTTTGCTTTTTTCTATCAGCATCTTCCGGTATATCCTTTTATCTGGTTAAGATTTAGAGACGCCATATGACAAATCCAAATGCATAACAACACGGCTGTTCCATTTTCAAACTGCAAATGCCATGTAAACATCACAACACAAACAATTTAACTGGAAGAGGCTAATGCCAAATAGCAGTCAGGTGAGGTAATAAGACCACAATCAAGCATACCAATAATTAGAAGAACAAAAAGCCAAAATTAGCCAACTACCAAGCAACAAAGAGAGAAGTGAGTTCAGTTGCATACAATCCCATTCTTGTATTTGACAATGTGTGTAAATATATGTTTTGTAACATGAGTAAGACTGATAGAGGATATTGAGAGAGCGAGAGAACGAAAAATCAAAAGATACCCCATGATTACTGCAAATACCATTTAAGACAAACTTAAGGATGTCAACATAATTTTTTGTTAAAATCTCGTGTCACGAAACCATAGGTGAGGATCTTCAACAGCATGTCAGAGACCATTCTCTTCAGAGTCATGCAAGAATAGTACTTTTTGAATGTGCATATTGGAAATAAACCATAAAGTATATGCTTTGCATTTCAAATGTGCATGTACAGGACAAGACTTCAGAAATCAAATTGATTGTAAGGAGAATGGTGTATTTTAGAACTTACTCTAATAAATTTAGGACAACAGAGCAAGCAAAAGCCCTAGCACCGAGTCTAATTATGACCTTTTACAGTAATTGCACTTGCTATGGCCATTTTATTGAAGAATTCACTCCAAACTTGACCGAGTGTCTGGAAGACATGAAACAACATTCTCCAAATTTTTGTTGGCTCAATCTTTTAGATGATATCGTCATTACATAAGGTGTCACGGTAGATAATAACATGAATGTCATCAGTCTAGTCTAATAGTTCGCAATTAGTACTCACACACTCAAAATGCCAAATAAAAAGAATACCCACAATTCAATGCTTCTCAGTCCAAGATTTTGTGGTAGGAGTAGCCCAAAGAGAAGCTGGGCTATTCTAATTCTTAACAAACATCATAATGTAGATGAAATCAACCCCATAATTTGCTTGAATTTTCTACTCCAGAAAAGACAAAAAATCATTATTAAAGAAACTTTTGATTCTGTAATATTCTCTTCATTAATTGCTCCAGATTCTTTCATTTCCACATTGAGTTCAGACTTTTCACGAGTTCAGAATTTAGAGATGCTTTGTAATGCATAAAAACTGGAACTCTCTTAGCGTTGATTATGCTACATAATTCCTTCCTGTTAAAGTCGATCTTACGAAAACAGACACCAAAATACAACAGAAGTTTGCTTAACAGCAACAATTACACCTTCAAGACAACAATTACGCCTTCAAGACCGGATCACATCCTTTATACAGCAGATTTAAATTAGAAAAAGTAGACACCCCTTCTCCAGTAAAAGTAAAGGCGATAAGTATTTTTTCACTCCAATTATAAAAAGGTCATTTATTTTGGCATGTGTCGCTCCCATGTTGATTACAAACATAATTTTCATCTAAACACAAATCATGAATAAAGAAGTGAGAATTTTGATAGTGCTGCCTCCAAAGGCGAGTACTAGTATTTCACAGTAAAGATGTATTCAGAGACCTTTTTTTTTTCAACAGTAGAGACATGCTTTTATGTCATTAAACCTAATTTCGGATAGAAATCTCAAAGTTCATATTAGCTAATTCTTTAGCCAACTCTACCATGCTAAGCTCAATATGGAAGCTCAAGGAAAATAAATATTAAAATTAAGTCATCGAAAAAGTAAATGCATCACAGAACAAAGTTAACAGGCACAAATAAAAGAAAGGAAGAAAAATTCATGATGCTAGTTTCAATTTCTAAGGACTTTCAATTACCGGAGAATTAACATGGATCTCTCCAAGAGTAGCCATGAGCATTGCAAGCTCAGCTTCCTTGGTGGCAACAGATTGGTGAAGATGAACCTTTGCAGAGGCAGCCTCATCAACCTTTCTTCTGTAAATTTCTAAGCACTCTCGCTCAAGCTCCAAAAGCATGCGGTCTTTATCAGCTTCAGACTCGCCAATTTCAGTCCATATTTTCTGCTTATCAGAACACCAATTTCAAAAAAAGTAATATCACGCCATAAGCACTATTCCACCTTAAAATCTCCATAGAATCACTAGGATCATGATCACACAAATTTGAAAAGAATCACTGATATTTAACCACCGTTGGCTACCAATTTTAGTCAAACTTCATATAAAGGGAAAATGACAATTTAGAAACATAAACACACGAAAAAACAAATATAGTCCAAGGCCAACAGTGGAGTCAAAGTTTCATATGGGACCATCAAGCGTTATATATGGTGCATAACACAGCCTGTATCCCAGTTTCTTTGAGACTCCAAGAGAGCAGCGACTGAACTTAATCTTACCCACAAAACCATAAAATTACTGTTAGAAAAAGAATAAAAAGGGGTAAGATTGTGAAGAAAACCTAACACAATTATGTAAATTTAACTCATTCCTCTAACAAAAAGGAACCCTCTTCAATTCAAACACCAAGAGGCGAAGAAAACCTCAAGGAAGCAAAACATAAAAAAATCTAGTTAACTTGTGAAAATTAGAAAAGACTGCATTTTTATAAAAGATACAGAATACAGTAAAAAGTAGTTCGACAAAAATAATTATCAAATGAGGTATGCACACGAAGGGATAAAGAGACCTGAAGTTCCTTGAGTAAAGCATTGTAACTACTGCTTGTATGAATACTGTTACACGGACTTCCGAACGCCAGCATCATTTCTACTGATTTTGATCTTTTTAATTTCTTGCTTTCTTTCCTCTCTTTCCAAAGAGCCCAACAAAAAGAAAGAAAAAGCAATTCTTTCAAAATAAAAAATGCTAGGACTTTCACTTCTCTTAAGAAAACAATAAAAGCTTCCACGCCCAGAAATAGACTGATTATGGATTTTCACTTTTACACCTTTTCTTCACTCAGGTGGTCAAAGGAGAAGAAGAAAAGAACAATGATGAGAATACCGAACAACTACAGTTTTTGTACAACTCCATCTCTTTATATCTCTCTTTCTTCTTTGTTGCTTCAGCAGATCGAAGCTTCCTACTCAGAATTTTAATAAACTATAAACTCAGAAAATACACAGCCACCACCAGCAAATGAACAAATGGGTCAGGCCCAGAGAGAAAACAGAGAGATTGGGTGCAGTAAAGAAATGCCAAAAACAATGAAGAAAGAATGAACAAAAAACAAGAAGTACCAACCCAATTATGCAACAACTCAGGTAAAAGAATGGGAACTGGAGTTTTTGCTTAGACTATGGTCAGTGGGTGGGGCTAACATACGCTTGTGCAAGTGGATCTGCGCTATTTAGCACAAGCTTCCATTTCCGGGGTTGGTATTCTTATTTTATGGTTTACGCTTCAACAGCAGGCAATGCACTGTATGAAATATATTAATTACTCCCAATAATAATTTGAGTATTAAGGTATTTTCTAATCATTGTAGTTGATATTGGTTATAGATAAGATTGTAGTGGGCCCTTTGTGACAAGTTGATCCTCACTATTTCTTAATATTGAAATTCTCGATCTTTTATCTTTGTAATGCATTAGTCTGCGGTTTCACCATCCTACTATGGAAAAGACGAGTGATTCTTATTGATTGGATGGTCATGTCCTATGGAGAGTATAACGTTTGCAGTTGATGCAAAATTGTTAAGGAACAATTTACGAGAAGATAACATATGTTGCCGCATTCTAATCATGCAGAACTTAGTTTTGTTAGCGACAATTCTTAGACAAAGAGTGATGGTACTGGTTGATTTGGATTCATATGAACAAGTCAATGGTTGCTACGATGTGATAATTGCTGGGCATTCACGTCTTACGGTTGTATTGGAACGGAATAAAATGGAAAACAAAAAAATCTCAATTTGTTGACATAATAGAAATCGGGTGTTTTTCTTTGTTTGTTATTCTATTAGTTCATTCTATTTATTATTACATTTACTGAAATTTTTTGATCATATATTTCTTGCTCCTCCATTTGCCCGTGGGTGCATATCCTTTATTTCAAAATTCTTTTTTTGTACATACTCATTTTCAACCATATATTCACGCAATATGTACAAAAAAAAAAAAAAATAGAATTTTATTCCGTTCAAATTATTTTTTGAAATTCTGGATTTACAATTTAAAAAATAATTTTGACTTTTCAAAAGTTCAACATAAGCTCTATGTAAAAGAATAATATTATCTAACATTATTGGTATTGAACACTAACATAAATGTTGGCATATCATAGATCGGGGCCATAATTTTTTGTATTTAATTGAACCTACAATTTAGGGGGTGTTTGAGAGAAATTAAAATTGAAAAACTAGTCATTATTATTGACTTTTATTAAACGAGTGGAACCCAATAACGACTATATTTTCAAATTTAAATAGATTTTTAGCTCTCCCAAACAGGCTCTTAGTGTCATTAATGTTGCCACTTAAATTAATATTATAGCACTAATGATGTTAAATACAATTATTCTATTTACTTAGCATCCTCGTCTCTCTCTACCCCTTTCTATGAAGCATAATTATGGCAAATAATGTCTACACCTCCAACGTTTTTCATGAACTTGAACATGATGTGGGGGTAAGCATGATTTCTACATGCACGTGGATCAATTTTAAGATTAATGTTTGAGACGATCGCACCATTAGTTCTTAACTTATGGCATTTATAACATTGTGAGTATCAATTATCTTTTGCTCGATAATCTCATTCCTAAAGTTTTAAATTTGTAGTATTGTGGATCCACAATATTACTTCGTGTCAAATTTGCCATAACGATCGATTTTACAAAGTACTCCTACTGTGATATTTGATGCTTACTCGTTAAGCATAAAAGATTATGGTTTGATGCACATTCAAGCTTACGATAACAAAAAAGTAGAGAGTCAACAACACTAGAATTGGTGACCAAAAGATAATCTTGTAGTTGCACCTTGACATTAGCCTCGTGACCGAAACAAGAACGAACAAAAGGTTTCTCCTACGATTGGGCATAAGTTAGCAAGGGTGAGTATTCATACACTAGGAGAGAAAGCTAACAAGGATAGGATGGGAAAGTAATATTTTATCCAAATCGATAGCAAATGAAAAAATGTATATATCAAATCAAACTTTAAAAATATGTCAATTAGGACAATTGAAAAGGGAAAACTCCCAAGTCCCAAGCATCTAACTACAAGCTGGCATAAAACTGAAGAAAGTAAAACTAATCGATGTAGTTATGAAGATATATCATTTCAAACAAATCAGACATAAGTCAATTACTTTTATTAACATAAAGACTCCAGTTCTACAAACACGTCCACTTACGTTTTTCTCAACTTACTAGATAACGTCAAACAAGTAGGTAGGAGCCCTTCTCATGATTGTGTGTACGTGCGTCAATCATTGCTAATGGATATCCAAAAATATAGACTAATTACAAAATAAGAGAAAGTCACACAACAATTTGTATAGTATCAAACATTCACTACATTAACTAATCCCCAAAAGAAAATGTACTTTACTAAGTCACCCCATTCTTAACAACCATTTCTCTCACATTTTGATAATAATGCCACCCTCGTCAAAAATAATCATGCATCTAGAAAATTAAGCTAAAATTCGATAAAAAAAAATTAGTGAACGATAATTGTCACGATTTTCAACATATAATTAGACTAAGCAATACCATTATCAAGACATTCTTGACAAACAAACGAGTATCTACATATTTTTGTACCACTGACAACATTGCGAACAACGTTAACCTCTATAGGTGCATTATGATTGCATTTATATATTTTAAAAAAATAAATGTAACGTTCGCAGGTTTATTACTTAGAATAAAATGTTGACATGTTTAGCATTTTAACATAGAAAGAAATAAACAGATTGGAAACCCATCAGATTAACATGGAATATAATTGGTGGCTCAAAAAGATAAAAAAGAAATCACAACAATTATCATGATCGAAAAAGTGATCTTTTTACTTTGGTTAACTTTGAGACTTGCATGTCCCACCATATATCCATAATTAATATTTTAAGTTGTGGACCGACCACAAGCATCTAAGCAAAAAATTGAAACATACACTGATTTCTTTGGCATTTCAAATCTCATTGAATGATGAACTAAATTTTGTAAATGTAAGGAATGGAGTGAGCTAGAGATGACAAAAAAGCTCGTCGGCTCGGGCTCGGGCTCGATTACAACGAGCCGAGGCTCGAGCCGAGCCTCATTTTTTTTGCTGAGCTTTGCTCAGCTCGAACTTAAAAAAGCTCGAATCGAGCCCGAGCTTGTTTATTTAATTTATAATACGTATAAACCGCACAAATTTTATATTTTCTAAGTAAAAAATGTAGATTTAACATTAAAAAAAATCGAGCTAGCATGGGCTTGACTCAGCTCGGCCCGCTTCGGTCCGACCTTATTTTTTTGGCCAGACTCGGCTCAGGCCAAAAAAAAGCTCGGCACAAAAAAGTTCGAACCGAGCTCGAGCTTTTTGTTTTTCCGACTTGACTCGTTGACATAGCTAGAGGGAGCTACATAATATGATAGACACAATTTAACAAGTTAATATTAGTTTAGTCTCGTATATGTTCATTTTTGTATAATTCACAATATACATGTCATGCTTATACTATGATGTATGAACATTTTTCTTAAAATGACGTATCCATATACAACATGTCATGTCAACACTGACATTGCTTGAATATTCCATAACATAGATCCGAAAGCCATATGTATAACCAAATTTTCTTTTACATTTTTTAAATGTCTAACAAATGATGAATACTTTAGGAACATTTTTCAGACATGGTTTGATATGACATGTACAGATTGCTGAGTACTTTATTTAAAAAATGAAAATAAAGAAACAATATATAATTTTAAAAATTTAATTGACGGGTCAGTCATGTTTGTATCAATACAACATTGTGCAAATAAATTATATTTATTTTGTAATATTTTCAATTATTATGTTGAAATTGTATACACTCAATATACTTACTGCTTAAGACATTCGACAATGCAGACAACTTAAACAACATTGAGAATCTATATATCTATGCTTATTTTCAATTCCTCAAAGCATTTCGTCAATTGCTACGCCCTTCTATCGGCTAACTTTGTGCTAGCAGCCACAGTAAGACACATGATGCAAGTGTTATCCCATCATTTACGACTAGGACTACTCGAACATCTAATCTCATTTGCTCCTCTAGCTTTTGTCTCTCAGAGACGAAGCAAAAGCGAGAATATCGGCTTGGGTAACGCAAACATTGATGAAAATCCAATGCTCCAGCTGATGAATGGTACAATCTGAAATTTTAATACTCTTATCTCAAAAACATTTTTGTGTATGAATTTGGTGGATTAGGTTTAAGTATGATATAAAAAATACTAATAATAATACAGTATTGTGACTAGTGTTCTCGACAAGATTATTACAAGTTGAAAATAATGCATGTGTGTGTGAGAGAGAGGACTTGGAAAAAGACAAGACTGACATATGTGCACGAAAATGACGGGGGAACTACAACAGCGTAGAAAATTAGGGGAAAATGTGCCCACGTATAAAATATTCGCCATGATAATCATGCAAATATATGATTCCTACATCATAAATTACAGGAATTTTTTTTCTTTTGTGGGTCCAACTTGTTTCTCTCTGTCCTTTTCGTCGTGGAAAAGGTTACTGCTTACAAAAGCAAATTTTAATAGGAAAAGGAATAGAAAACAAGAATAATTTCCTGGACCATGATATATTTCATATTTAGGTGCTAAGGCTATCAATAATTCAACAGAATTGACAAGACAATTTTGAGGCATATTATATTTTAGAACATGTTCGAAAAATGTATATAAACTGTTTAAATTATAAATAGGTAAAAATAAATGATAAACAAAGTAATAATACTTGTAGATCTCTCGAAATGTGTAAATAAAAATAGATTTCAGTGTTTATAAATATAAGTCAAACATGAGCTTAATCTTGTAAGATACATTGTATCATCTCCACTAGCATTCAAAATTATTCAATCTCAAATTCCATATCCCTCCAATCTAAATCATCAACATTCAAGATCTCTCCACCTATTAGCACTCTCGTATCGCCCTCTTTTGCCCCACCCCAAGTTATCGTCTCCCGACTCCCAAATCACCAAGCCACTTCTATGAATAATATGCCAAGTGTTGAGCAAATCATAAAATTTCATATAAGGAAAAATAAATGGAAGATGATTATAGAAAGTCTTTGATAAGGGTACCAGATTATAATGTGTTTGACAAATGACAACTGATGGGAAATGTACTTCAATTGGGTAGGCCCTTGTTTTCTTTTCATTATATCAATTTAAAAATGCCAAGAAATCAGAAACAGGCGTCCCACAACAAAAAAGTAGAAATTTATTTACTTGTTTGGTGTCGAGGTCCAGCCTGTCTGGACCCCTGTCGATCATATCCATTACCTTGGGATCACAAAATGCATATATGTACCTGGGATGCTGAATTAAATGAAGATTTATCCATTTGCCAATTGTCAAAGTAATTGATACTCCAATGTATGGTTTAAAATGTCTCGGACAGAATCTACAACTTCCTCTTCTTTGCACGAGGTAACAAACTTCACTGCAATAATAACATCACCAGGAAAAAGATTACACTCCAATTTTGCGTTAAGGCTGAAGGATGCTTTGCTAAAATATCTATATCAAGTTAAAAAAATTTAATGTTATATATTCACCAATAAATTTGTTCGGATATTTAACATTAGTCCTATATAATAAGGTATGATAGCGTCTTAGATATTTATTTTGAACTGCCTTTAAGAAATAGGGGGTGCCACAAGCCGACGTCCCCAACGGAGATATTTGATATATTGGTTTGGTGGACAATGCCTAAGTTGCAAAGCCTAAGAGCCCCGATAGAGATAATACTATGTATCATATAAACTGTATATATTTATTTATAAACATAATATTATAAAATATAACAATTATATACACATAATAAATATGGCAGTGTGTAAAATTATTTTTTTGAATTACATTATTTATCATTTCTGGAGATGATCACGTGTCTGATGTCTAGACCGATGATCATCTAGAGTAGCAATTTGGGACCTAAAATAAGGCATTAGAAACAAAAAAAAAATTCGATACATAAAGCAATAAAGAAAATATGTGAAGTTAAAAGAGTAAAGAATTGTTTGTGACCATGTAGAGACTAGTCCTTAGTTATGTGAGCTCAGACTTCTATATAAAATGGACTTCGTTGTATCACATTCGATAAAATTCATTAAGAACTAGACTCCTGCATCACTTTGACTATGGGTGACACCACCTCTACAACACCTATTGAGCTCTTGCTCTTTAACTGGGCTGGAGGCCGAAGGATTGGGTTTGATCATCTGCTAGAAATGAGACAAATGCGTGACTTGGGGACTCATAGACCCAAGAGGTAGTATCGGCCCAAAGAGAAATATGCCCACAGTCTTCTCCATGCAAGTTTTCCTTCTCTTCCTTTTCATTCTTCTTATTCAAAGAAAATAAATGAAATTTTGTTCCTATCCATACATTCTTATCCAGAACCAAATGGAAAATTAATGAAAATTAAGAAATTCTTCTTCATAAAAGAAACATAAAATTCACTTTAACTCCCCAGAGAGGCTACAAGTGTAATTTCACAAAGATGACAATAATTATACATAGTCTGATTGAAATCAATGGAAAAAACTCTTAGATATCATTTTTGATAGGATATTTACAGAGAGAGAGAGAGAGAGAGATATTTCATGTTTGGTAAAGCTTTTAATCATCAAATGATGATCATTTACAGCACAGCGCTCAATAGTTGGTGGGGATGAAAGCAGGGTCATGTCAATTACTAATTCGCAATAAAGAACACTACTAAATGTGGGGAATGAAGGTTGAAGTGGGCGCTCCTACCCATCGTTTCATATCATCACCATTAATCACCCAATTACCGGTCATTATTCATTAACATAATGCTATATTGAGACCAATCAAATATTATGCTAAATGTTCTTAAGCAAGTAACTAGAAAACGCTAACCAAAAAAATATTAGCTTTTGGATATGGGAAAAGAATATGCCTGTTATGTGCCTTTCTTTCTAACTACTGCTTATTATTTTCTAGTTGTTGAATAAGTCTTATTAATCTTGTTTTAGTTGAGCTAGTATTACGGGAAGAACTGTTCTTCTCCTATTTGGTTGGGTAGCTGGTTCGGTAACTGTTTCTCCTATTTTGTTTATGTTCGTTGTGCAGTCAAGTCAGTTCATGAATAAGATATGTTATCAATTTTTTTCAGATACTTTGTATTTGTTGGAGGTCAAAGGTTTCTCAATTAACCTTAAACAACTTTAAATTCCTAAATATCATCATAGGTAAGAAAGGAAATACGCAGTACGTACGAATGCCCCAATAGAGACACCCAATTTATGTATCCACACCGCCCAGAAATATGTTTTTGGTACAATTAATCGGTACTTCGAGAAACCCAAGAGCATAGCCATGAAAGAAAGAAGGGGAGATAATAATTTGTACTAAAATTCAAAATTGGAACTAAATTTCATTGCTAATCAAATGTTGTGGCAAAATTAGAGTGGCAATATTTGACTGCTTGACCAAAAGATATGTAACAGCGGAGGCATCAGGATGTAAGGAGAGCAATTGGAAATAAAATCAGCATAATGATCAAAATATACCTAATAAATAATAATGCACGCCTATTATCTAAAACACATCGCTGTCACTTTGAACTAACTTTTATCTCACATCACACTTAGATTGGTTGCAAAAAATGGATCGAACATACATGGATACTTCTAAAATTTTACTTCAAAATTACGCATTAGAAGTATATGGAATAGTTGATATTTATTCAAAATCACTCAGTGGTCTGAAGTCACTGGAAATACAAAGTAGTGTTCTTACTTTGGGAGTGTAAATTTGAAAGCCTATCCCTCTTGTAGTATACTTGATACATAATATTTCAGATCTCCATTTTCTTGACATATAAAGAAAAAATGCATTTTCATCTCTAGACAATAAGAGTTAAGTGCTCTCAGAAATATTGCACCCCAAAACCAAGAAGATTGAAATTAGGGCATAACGTGGTTGCTTCAGAAAAAATATTATTCCTTGTAGAAAGAAACTAAAAACACACAATCATATCATACATTCTATGGCAAATCCTGCATTGAACTTGCTACAAATTAGCCCTTAAATTAGTCATTCTAGTACTTAGCTGATTTATGAATAAATTCATTATTATTTATGCACATTCTGTTCAGGTATTTTGCTACATTCTTGATATTGATGAGCATTCATCAATGTAGCTGATGTTGATGTGATGCGAACCAATGTAGCAATAGTAGTTACGAAACTCACGACAAATTAGAACAAATCCAAAAAAGCCAAGATCAATGTTTGATAAGCTCGACCCAATAAATTATTGAACCAAAAAATCAAGACAATCGCTAACAACATCTTGACCCCGTGATCACAGAACTTATGAACCTTACTTATATTGTAGAACGCCACAAGAATTTAATTCTTGATAAGTTCAAAATTATTTTAATGAAGAACGAGAAGACGGTAATATGCCTCACAATATTATCTCTCAAATTGTGTCATATACAATAAATGGAATGAGTCATATTTATAAGAACCCATAAAACCTACTTAAAAACGGAATTAATATTTAAAATATTAAAAATTACCATAAAACTAGAGTTTATATAGCCCATGTTTGACACCCATTAATTTCTCTTTCTCTTTCTCATTCTCATTCTTCATTTCAACCACACATTCTCCAAATAAAATAATATTACACACAAATCAAAAACTTTTCATCACTTTTCCACCACACATTCTCACATCAAACACTATTCCAAAATTTCTATTTCTCCCAAAATAGGTTTCAAACAGGGGCATAAAATAAGATTCTTTCTAAAAAATTGAAAATTTCGATGCTGAACTTGTACTATGCGGCCGCATAGTGTATGGGCATGCGTTCGCATGCCTCGCATAGTTACTTTTTTCAGCTTTCTTGCCCGTTACTTGAACCAAATTGATCCATCTTATTTCTTCTTCCAAGCCCAACATGAAACTTGTTCATTTACGTATTGTGATCAATGTTTCGTCTACCGTAACTTGAACAAGCAAAGCAATCACATAGCCTCCTTGACCTTCTTTGCCCGCGACCTCGTCGTTGGTCCTTCTTCAACGACCAGTGGATCCTTGCCTGGACTTACACTCGTATCATAGATCACATCATGATGCGTATTCATCCATTAATTTTACATTGTACGTCTATGGGAAAGTGGCTCGTGCACAAAAGATACAAATCATGGGTTCCTTATAACTTAATTAATCGTCCATAGTTGGCAGTAAGTAGGACAATTCACTAGTAGTTGTCATATATCGGCCTCCATGGGATAGGGTGACTTGCACATACACAATAGATAAAATCATAGGTTCTTTATGACTTGATTAGTTGTTCATAGTTGGCGGTGAGTTAGGGAAACTCACTAATGATTATAGTATATTGGCCTCCATTGTATGGGGTGACTTGTAAATAAAATGAGATTTTAGATTGGACATATTAGTTTGTTTTATTAGATAGAACATATTGAACAGAATGAAAGTCGAGTATTTCTTAAAATATTACCTTTGAGATAATTTTTTGCTTGCTATGTACATTGCATGTCCTTAATATCAAACGAATAATAGACCTAAAACATAGGATTAGTTTCTTTTGAGATATCAACAAATGAGACATGTATCTTGGGTAATCACTTTTTATAGTTGAGGAAATATATATTCTCAATATAGACACCATGATATCCATAGAGCTCGGTTTAATGGTTGTATCACATATATTCGTGCATTGTAATTCTAATAAAGTAGGTTTATTGAAATTTATTATTAAGACATTTATTAGGAATTGGATTTCAAATATAAATTTGTACCATTTCTAATATTCGTTCCTCTATAACATGTATATTGGTCCATGGGGGACAGCTTAAATTGACGAGTAGGTAAAGTACATGATATAATTGATTATTACTTTTATCTATTTACACAGGATCCTAGGGGTAATCATATTTCTTTAATGGGATAAATCATGATTAACATGCATATCATGGATCGCAATGAGGTTACGGGCATTTATGAAATCCTATTAGAACTACAGTTTTGAGGTGGGATAAGTTGGGAGAATGAAATCCTGGATGGGTGCAGTACTTTCAGATTTGAATTTTTTGAATTTGACGTATGTCTCTTCCTTCCCCGTACTAGAATAATTGAAAGCCACGGTCCTTTGTATTTAGATGTGGGCACCCATTTTGCTGAACAGAACTAATGCTAGTATGAAGAGATTATTGTTTGATATGTCAATCTGTAACATAAAGAATATAACCAGAAGAAAGTATTGTCCGGGCAATTCAGTTCAAATGCAAGGCTCAATTCAGTAATATAACAAGAGAAAACAGCCAGAACCTCCCCAGGGATTGAATTGAACTTGTGTGATTTGTACTTCATATCAACTCATACTAGAGTCAAGAAACAAAACAGTCCTGGATATGACACATCTATAATTAACAAAGTAAAGAAGAATTGTAATTTTGTCATTAATGAATTTAGTTGGGCTGTTTAAGATTATATAAGTTATAGCTTCTCTCTGTGATCTTTCTTTTGACCATGACTATCAGCTGTAAAACTGGTAGGTTATATATTCACATTGTTAAAAGAAACAAGGACAATAAATAGAGGGAGTGATTAGCATTAACAGGTACTCTTCTAATCTCAAGTGTATGGAGTCTTACCCCAAGGCAGAATGGGGAATTCCCACTTCTGCTGAGGAACTGTAACAAGATAAGCAGCAACCTGTGAAGCAGAGAACTCTTTAGACCAAAAGGATACGAGTAAATGTCAAAATCTATAGTCATCACATTATAAGAACCAGGAAAATGTAAAAGACGTACCAATATGGATGCAGCTAGAGAACGGGGAGATCTGTAAAGAACTGATGTTTCTTCCTTTTCATAAAGTAGATCCATGATATCCATACAAGCTTCAACCTTCACATGTTCCCCAACTCGGGCAACTACCCTATTTCCAGAGCGAGGAGTTTAAAGAAAAAATTTAAGTCATTAGGATCAACATACTGATGGCGAAGCAGCTCTAATAATATGAAAAAACTTACTTTAATTGACTAAGAAGCTCTTCAACAAAGATAAAAGCAATATTTGTCACGCCAATCCCAAATTCAATAACCTTAAAAAAAATAAATTTCTTCTCAGGTAATATGCAATAAAGAAATTCAGCACTAAAAGAAACCCAAGAGTATAAAGAGGAATAGCACTAAATTTAAATATCAGTTACCTGCAGAAAGGTCATCTCCTGCAGAATCCTTCATCAATCACCATGAATAAGACCAAAATAAATGATAAATCTTAGTACCATTTATAGAATAACTATCTTACGGCTTCCAAAAGATCTCTAGTTGTAAAATGCTGTTCCGTAATGAATTTGTCTGTCAAAGGCTTCAATTTTTTGATGCACATGGGAGGAGTATCGTGCATCTACAAATTAGACACCTTAGAAGCAAGCAAAAGTCTGATGATAGATAATGCTGATAAATCACTGAAACTTACTTTGCTTGAGACCCAAATTGAAATAAGACCAAATAGCTGCAAATTGCTTTCTCTCATTGGATGTAGAAGCCAGTTTTTTATGCCCTTGCCATCTCGGAATCTTTACAGGAATAATAATTAAAACAACAACAACAATAATAATAATAATATAATAATAACAATTAACCTATTTCCCCTGTAAGTGTAGCATTCATAACTATAATTAATATATTGTAGTATACTTCAACCACCTTCCTTTTTATGCATCATTATCTTAATGTTTGGATAAGTTTTTATTTGGGATAACGACTCTCGTCCAACAAATACTCTTCCGACAATAAAAAAAGTTCATATTAACTGTACAAATTTTACTGGAGAACTAATTAGGACTTCTCGAGTCCGTCATAATCAGGATGATGAAAACATATTAATCATCATAGCAATTTACCATATGTGTTTTTCAAAGGGGGGAAACAACTACTTTCCTTACACTATTAAAATGTGGAAAAATGAAACAACAATTTGCGATATCTGGCTCAGTTGAACAAACGTGTCAACCGAAAAACAAAATATAAAAGAGGAAAAAACATTAGGCTTCTTACTCTAGAAAACCAGAAGGAAAACAGGAAGAATTTCAGGTCTTTCAGCTACATCCCAACAGATTTATAAACGAAATATATAATGATTAAGTAATTACGAAGATATCTGCCACACAGTTTTATGATGAGAGCAGAACAATGTTGATCCAGTCTGAAGACACGAAAAAAAAAAGTTATATGCCATAAGTTAATTGCCAACTGAAATTTTGAAGAGATTCAACTATGCAAGTTCAAATATTTGAAGAATCATTTTTCTCCCTATTCCTCTAAAACAAACATCTAGAAATCCATTAACTATATTCAAGCCTTTGTTTTTACTGGCCTTTCATCCACAGAACCCCAAAATTCTATGCTTAGGACCCTTCTCATCTTTGTCCAGGACATATTTCCATATCTACCTATTTTGACAAGCTTTCAGACCTAGATTACCTGATCCTAGCATAACTATACATACTAACAACTGAGCAACTAAATAGTTTCTACATTCAGAAAAAGTGGTGCCAAAATATTCAACCTAACAGTGGTGCATTGCCCATTGTGCAGAGATGGGGAGAATCTCGAGGGCATATCAGTTAGTGAAGCCTCGACAGAGGAAACAAATTTAAATCCTCATAATCAGGCGTAAAATCCAATAGAATACACGTAGTGTAGAACATCAAAGGAAGTAAAATTCTTAAGGTTCAAGTTACGATCCAGTTCAACAGAGCTTAACCCCCTGAGGTTCATGCTGAATTCATAGTACAACACAATGTTTAAGCTAGATCTTGAAACTTTCAGATTAGAGACTTTAGTCACAACTTTTAAAATTGAATAATGCTACACGTACAGGAAATTAATCACAGAAGACTTACATAATTTCAAAATATCTGAGGTGGCACTGCACGTTTCATTATTTCCTGACACCACCAACCGCCCAATTTTCCCCACCCACCCAACCACAGCCCAACAAAGCCACCCCTTCCCCTTTTGCCTTATTTATTGTCTCAATTTTCGGGTTTATCACGGGATGTCAAACGAAATCGAAATCTCGTATTTTTAATACCATTTCGAAATACTCACGATCTAGTTTATCATATTCTTAACC
Organism: Fraxinus excelsior; assembly: GCA_019097785.1. Lineage (NCBI taxonomy): Eukaryota > Viridiplantae > Streptophyta > Magnoliopsida > Lamiales > Oleaceae > Fraxinus > Fraxinus excelsior. The sequence goes on from CM032629.1 coordinate 31,942,743, forward strand.
GCGCGCGAAACGGCCAACCGTAGCAAAAGTTACCACTCGTCGAAATAGGCCGTTCCAAAATATATAAATGTTTTTTTTCTTATTTTTATCTCAATTTTCGGGGTTATTACGGGATGTCAAACTAAATCGAAATCTCGTATTCTTAACACCATTTCGAAGTACTCACGGCCTAGTTTATTGCATTCCTAACTGCGAGCTAAACGGCCAACCGTAGCAAAAGTTACCACTCGTCGAAATAAGTCGTTCCAAAATATATAAATGTTTTTGTTTTCTTATTTTTATCTCAATTTTCAGGGTTATTACTGAATGTCAAACGAAATCGAAATCTTGTATTCTTAACACCATTTCGAAGTACTCACAGTCTAGTTTATCGCATTCCTAATCGCGGGCGAAACGGCCAACCATAGCAAAAGTTACCACTCGTCGAAATCGGCCGTTCCAAAATATATAAATATTTTTTTTTTCTTATTTTTATCTCAATTTTTGGGGTTATTACGGGATGTCGGCCTATTTCGACGAGTGGTAACTTTTGCTACGGTCGGCCGTTTCGCTCGCGGTTAGGAATGCAATAAACTATGCTGTGAGTACTTCGAAATGGTGTTAAGAATACGAGATTTCGATTTCGTTTGACATCCCGTAATAACTTCAAAAATTGAGATAAAAATAAGAAAAAAAAATATTTATATATTTTGGAATGGCCTATTTCGACGAGTGGTAACTTTTGCTATGGTTGACCGTTTCGCCCGCGGTTAGGAATGCGATAAACTAGACTGTGAGTACTTCGAAATGGTGTTAAGAATACGAGATTTCGATTTCGTTTGACATCCAGTAATAACCCTGAAAATTGAGATAAAAATAAGAAAAAAAATATTTATATATTTTGGAACGGCCTATTTCGACGAGTGGTAACTTTTGCTACGGTTGACCGTTTCGCCCGCGGTTAGGAATGCAATAAACTAGGCCGTGAGTACTTCGAAATGGTGTTAAGAATACGAGATTTCGATTTCGTTTGACATCCCGTAATAACCCCGAAAATTGAGATAAAAATAAGAAAAAAAAACATTTATATATTTTGGAACGACCTATTTCGACGAGTGGTAACTTTTGCTACGGTTGGCCGTTTCGCACGCGATTAAGAATATAATAAACTAGATCGTGAGTATTTCGAAATGGTGTTAAGAATACAAGATTTCGATTTCGTTTGACATCCCGTAATAACCCTGAAAATTGAGATAAAAATAAGAAAAAAAACATTTATATATTTTGGAACGACCTATTTCGACGATTGGTAACTTTTGCTACGTTGGCCGTTTCGCCGCAGTTAGGAATGCAATAAACTAGGCCGTGAGTACTTCGAAATGGTGTTAAGAATACGAGATTTCGATTTCGTTTGACATCCCATAATAACCCCGAAAATTGAGATAAAAATAAGAAAAAAACATTTATATATTTTGGAACAGCCTATTTCGACGAGTGGTAACTTTTGCTACGGTTGGCCGTTTCGCACGCGATTAAGAATATAATAAACTAGATCGTGAGTATTTCGAAATGGTGTTAAGAATACAAGATTTCGATTTCGTTTGACATCCCGTAATAACCCTGAAAATTGAGATAAAAATAAGAAAAAAAAACATTTATATATTTTGGAACGACCTATTTCGACGAGTGGTAACTTTTGCTACGATTGGCCGTTTCGCCCGCGGTTAGGAATGCAATAAACTAGGCTGTGAGTACTTCGAAATGGTGTTAAGACTACGAGATTTCGATTTCGTTTGACATCCCGTAATAATCCCGAAAATTGAGATAAAAATAAGAAAAAAAATATTTATATATTTTCGAACGACCTATTTCGACGAGAGGTAACTTTTGCTACGGTTGGCCGTTTCGCGCGCGGTTAAGAATATGATAAACTAGATCGTGAGTATTTCGAAATGGTATTAAAAATACGAGATTTCGATTTCGTTTGACATCCCGTGATAAACCCGAAAATTGAGACAATAAATAAGGCAAAAGGAGAAGGGGTGGCTTTGTTGGGCTGTGGTTGGGTGGGTGGGGAAAATTGGGCGGTTGGTGGTGTCAGGAAATAATAAAACGTGCAGTGCCACCTCAGATTTTTTGAAATTATGTAAGTCTTCTGTGATTAATTTCCTATACGTGTAGCATTATTCTTTAAAATTATTGAAAATAGAGAATACATGATAAACCTACAACATTTTTTTTTAAAAAGGCATCATATATAATCAAATAGACAATTTAACTAAAACGAGTTAATCTTTATGATGCATAAAAAGTAGGTCAGAGCACAAGGGCATTGTCAATGAAGACGTCCATATATTGGGTTCTACGAACTCTGCATTGCCTTCTTTTTAACATCAATAACCACAAGAATCGCAACTTAATGCTGAAGCACAGCTGTGGATATTCTTAGATCTGATATTGAAAATAATATTTCTACTGATTGACATACAGTCAAGATTTAAATATTTAAACAATCAGCCAACAAAATATAGCGTTTTAAATAATTATAGCCTACATTACGGAATTCAAAAATTGTTTCGCTGGCTAATAAATTATTGTGCAAATTTCGATACTACAATTGCATTGCATTTTTAATTTTTCGGTAACAGAAGGTGACACGTAAACGGAGCAACTCTTCTGCAAAGATAAACAGAAATCAGAGACTTAGATGAAATTTACCTAGCGAGAGCAGGGTAAAAGCGGTCAGCTAAGAGTGACAGTGCGGAGTACTTGACGATCGGAGAAACTTCCAGCAACTAATTTCAAAGCAAAAGGGACAAAAAATTTAAAATCAGTTAAAACTATAATTAATCTAAATATTCTTGTGTACTGTAGGCTACTTACGTGAGCTGATTGAATGAGGAACTCGATTACTCTGGATCGCAGACATGAGCATTGCTGGCTTCTCATTGCTGGAGGAATTGAGGGAGGGAGTGAAAAAATGAGTAATGTGCCGATTTGAAAATCTATATACGTGGCGAAAAGGTATAATTGGGCCCGACTCTGAACGTATTTGATTCATGTCGGAGGTCATAAGGGTTGGACAATCCAGTGTATGGGCCCATACGACCCATCTTCTACCTGCCCATTTGACAGGATTTCTATTTGTGGAAACGACATACAACCGGATTTTTTAAGTTACAATTTTAAAAATCAAATTTAAATTTTGTTTATATAAAAATCAGATAATAATTCAATATTAATAATAATATTATAAAATTAAATTAATTTATAAACAACCTTACCTCCGTCTATCCCACCTCATTTCTCAAATCCTAAGGCCATGTTCTCTTTGTCGTTTTCAAGCTGTTTTCTATTTTCGAATTTTCAAAACACCAAAAATGCGTTCTATTTTCCATTTTCGAAAATGAATTTTTTAAAATAGAAAACAAATTTGTGAACAAAACACAAAATGGTGAAAATCACGTTTTGAACGTTTTCTTCACAAAACATGGGAAAATGGCCAAAACACAGGGAAACGCTGTTTCTACTTCCCCTTTCATTTTACGTTCTTTCTGCATAAAATACAAAGCCAAAATGAAATCTTGGCTCCTTCCTCCTCTTTTTGCTTCCTCTTCATCAATCTCTCATCGAAAGCGGAATGGATCTAGAGGTGGTGGCATGGGCAGAGATAGGGGTGCGCCTTGTCCAAGCCAAGGTCTTGTAAAAAAAAATTGTTGATACCTTTGTTGGAAGTCCAAGCCCAGGCAAGGAAGGGTGATTCTGATGGCGTCGTTTGTCCCAAACATTTGCAACTATTGAATCCTCACATGCCTACTTCAGATATCTTGTCGACCATCCAGAACTTTTGCATTTTGACATTGATGGAAACTCTCAAAATGAGAGGGAAAAAGCTGGCAGTAAGGATTCAATAGTTGGAATAATAGATGTGGGTCGTGGCTGTTGATGTTCAATGGGTCAAAGCAGATATTTAACGTTGATTTACTTGTACAAATGATCAAATGCTGCATATTTATTCCTCTTTTAATTAGAACATTTGGCAATTTTTTTGTTTATTCATGTAAAAATGTTTTATAAATTTTGTTAATTCGTTGAATTCATTGTAATGGTCATTACTTATTTGTAAAATACTCTATTTTGCTTGTTATGTTACCATTTTTTTAGTTTAAGTTGCACATAAGAGTGAAAAATGATTTCCTTGTCTGAAATCAAATAATTCGGAAAATTTGTTATCTTTGTATGAAGAATGTGATGAAGATAACGTATGCATTTTTTTTTATTGTTCTGAACACAGAAATAAGACAAATCATTTGAATTAGACGAGAGAATTTTAGCAATGTTACCTCATTAATTTTTTTCTTCAATCGATTAACATTAAACTATTAAAATTTATTGAATAATAAGATTTATTGAATAAAATATTATAAAAAAGGATTCTCGAAATTTCAAAGTAAACACGTTTTCAAATTTTCTATTTTGAAAAACAGTTTTTCAGAATGACAAAGAGAACGAGTTTTCAGCAATTCCAAAACAGACACTCAAAATAGAAAATACAAAATGAATTCAAAACTCAAAACTGAAATACGAAGAGAACGGCCTCTAAATTTTCATTCTCTCTACCTCTCATTTCTCTGTTGTTGTCAACGGCACAGGCGTGGCACCAACGGTCACATCGGCGAACATCGCTCTGTAGAGCCGATCTGCTAGAGTTTTGCTTTGTTTAGTGGTTTGATTGCAGCGTCGCCTCGATTCGATCTAGTGGAGTTTTGTTTTGTACGGTGGTTTGAGCGTCACCTCGATCCATTCTAATGGAGTGGTGGTTTACTACATCGACGATGGGTGGTCGACGATGTGAGGGACGATGACGCTACGAGGGGCACTGCATCATTATGCAATGGTGATCTATATGTGTGATAGAAAAAATGATGAAATCTATAGTGGTGAGGTGGTGATCTGTGTATATAGTGTTGTGTGGTGGTGATTTGTAGCAGCAATACCGCTGCACAGTGGTTGCCATGTAGAGAGGTTGTATTTTAGATAGTGCCTGCAGAGGCCCAAATGGCAACGACCCAGATTGCGGCTGTAGCGGCGTAGATCGTGATGGTGATTATGATATTTTGTTGTTGTTGGATAGGTGTTGGTGGTTTATATGTTTTACTGGCTTTAAGGGGGGGTTGTTGTTGGTGGTGGTTCAGTGATTTTAGTGGTATTTAGGTAGTGGTGGTGATGGTTTGGTGGTGGTGGTGGTGGTGATGATGATGATGATGTTGGCTGCGGTGTTTGAGATGATAATTTTGTTGTTGGTGGTTCGATGGTTTTAGTGGTATTTAGGTGGTGGTGGTGGTGACGATTTGGTATGGTAGACCGGCGGTGGTGGTGATGTTGGCTGCGGTGTTTGAGATTATAATTTTGTTGTCGGAGGCGGTGGTGATGGTTTTGGCGGTGGCAATTCGGTTGGTGACGGCGTTGAGGTGGGGGTCATAAGTGTTAGCAGTGGTCACATATGATTTGGTTGATTGTGGCAATAAATTGATAAATGGTATGTGAATAGTGAAATAAATAAATTGTGATCAATAAATAATGTGCGCCTAAAAAAATGTTAATTTGTGACCTAAACAAAATTTATAGTAAATTAATTTAATACTTTGTGGCCATGAAATAAGTTTTGACTTATAAAATTTGTGATTTGTGACCAAAAAATAATATGTAATCTATTAATTTGATAAATTTATGATTGTGAAATAATTTGTAACTTATAAAATTTTTAATTGTGACCGAAAAATTATTTGTAACCAATTAATTCGATAATTTGTGATCAAATTATATGGAATTAAGACCTTGTATTTAAATTATAAAATATACTTTTAATTAATTACTTTGGAAAATAAAATTTTAAAAAATCTGATTTTTGAAATTTTAAACATTTTATCTTAGTTTTGAAATGAGTTATAGTTAAAACTCTTAGTTATATATTTTACCCTTTCTGTTTTGAAGCTTCTTAAAGAAACTATATTAGATTAGTTTTCTTTAAAACCCTTGCTAACAACATGAAAAGATTTCAAAAAAAAATAAAAATATATTCAGATAGATTCAAAAGTAATTTCTTAATCTCAAAATCAACTTTTGACTTTTCAAAACATGGTCAAATGGACCCTTAGTATTTAGGGTTATTGAGAAGTAATCACCGTGTTTAAAAAAAAAACTCTTTTAAATTAAAAATAATTTTTTTATCTAGTGTCAATTAAAGTAAATATTATGCTCCTATATGGTAAATATTAAAATCAGATTTTTAATAGATTTTGATAAAAATTGATGAAATGTGTAGTTGAAAAGTTGTGAATCATATGAAATGTGTGATTAAAACTAATTATTGATTTTGATTTAAATTTTAATCGGATTTTTAGCGATACCATATAGGGATTATATATGTTTTGGTTACATGAGGTCTTTTAGCTCCTGTTTGACACTCATTCTTATTTTTTTCTCTTTCTTTCGTTTAAAAAAAATCACACATTCTTCCAATAAAATAATATTACACACAAATATAAAATTTTTTCATAACTTTTCCACTACATATCCTCCCATCAATCACTATACCAAAAATTATATTCTCTAAAAAAATGGTGTAAACACCCTCTTAGTAATCTTGTAAAAGAGGAGCTTGAAATAGGTTGTCAGTTGTCACTGTGAATGATTATAGTTTATTAACAGCTTGTTTGATTCTCATTAATTAAGAAAAAATGAGTTTTGAATAATACTTTTTAGGAGAATGTATCGTTAAAAAGTAGTGAAATTTTTTGGAATACATGTATAATATTTTATTGTGTGGGCGTGTGGTAAAAAATGATCATATAGCAAATTATAAAATAAATTAATAAGTGTCAAACAGACACTAAAATACAAGAGGCTCTCTAAACACAATATATATATATACATATTATTTTAGAGAGTCAATGCTTAAGTCCAAAAAACTCTTCATTCTATTTTTTTTAAACTTGATAATGTGTACTCATGAAATTAATCAAACTCACTATCATTCTTATTTTATATTGATTACATTTAATAAATTTAAGATTTTATATTGATTACATTTAATAAATTTCTTAAATTATTCAAGTTATAATTGAAATGATTGGCTTTGACATATAAAAAATATGTCAAAGAAAGGAAGATGAAAATCAATAAATGCCTTGAAAGAAAAAATGAAGAGTCAAAATATAGAATATTGTTGAGGTGTATAAAAAAATTTACTAAATAAATATAAAGACGTCTCTTTTATATACAAGATTCTATTTACAAATAGAGTATCTTGAATATGCTGACATGTACACGTGATTCAAGGGTAGTGGTGTAAATCTCCCTAAACAACTAAGGCACGTCGATCCAGACGACCTAACTAGCCTAAAATTGAAAAAATAAAAATAAATTCTACAGCAAAACTTTGGTTGAGTTTAAGTTATAAATAAATAGAAATTAATAGTGGATAAGTGAATCGTGAACCCTTAGAAATGCCTAGATAAAAAATTATATGAGTACTTGTAAACACGAACCAATAATAGGCAAAGTTTCCAAATAAATGCTTAAAAGCTTGCCAATGATCACTCTATTACGGTCCATTTTTTCTCTATACACATGTTTGGGAAGCGTGTATAAATACGTAATTAGAGATGATTGATGCATAAATGAGTAATTTATTATGGATTCCACCAAACATATAAATAAATAGAAAAATGCAAGATGTACATAAAAAATTGTACATCAAGGTCTACATCCCCTCACATGGAGATTTTATTCGAGTGGGCCCCCTACCCATGTGAGGGGGGTGTACACCATGATGTACACCCCGATGTACCGCTAGCATGGCTCAAATAAATAACGCTGATAGCCAGAAACATTGCTAGGCTTCAAAACAAATAGAAAACAAAATTTAACACCAGATTTTGTGAGCCCCAAATGCCTTGACAATTTAAAATCATGGATCATGACAGAACATTAATGAACTAAAAAGTACCAAGTAAACCTCTGCACCAGGCCGGCAAACATATACATTTAAAACAGACCAGATGCAGCATCAATCCAGTTGTCGTATCCATGTCATAAATCTACCTGATGATCACAAACTTGTTGGTACCATGTTTTGCCCAATACATCTTCAGATCAATTGGGTTAGCAAAGTTATAGCCTTCGGATGCGAATTTCTCCAAAATCTTCTTGAAAGCACCCCGACTCATCTTCCGTGACTCCGTCCAGCAATTCTTGCTCCACGTCTTTTGGTATTCATTGGCAAGGGATATATTGATATGGTAGTGGTGCAACAGGCTGATTGCCAACCACCAAATCCCCATCGATAACATTGTTGGGGAGTGCCGTGCCGGTACATGAACAAACGGGAATTGGAATACCAGAAATATCCATATCAATTCCATTTATTACAATGTCCACATTCTTCTTTGAAGTTTTGCCACACTGAACAGAGGAGTTACCAATTTCCTTAGGCAAAGAAGGACCTTTCTTTGACGTCTTCCCCTTGGAGAGTTTCGGAACAGCAGCAGCTGATCTGTTCTTGGCAGGGACATCTTCCTTCTTAACACCCGGATCCTCAACAATCACCCTCGACTCTTTGGCTGAATCGGGTTGTTGAAGCATCTGCATGGAATGATGAGTTCTGGAAGTGTCCATGAGGACTTGGTTATACAGATTCCTTGGAAACATGTGTAGGAATTTATCTCTGTGGTTTATCCAACTGTCTCTAACATAGTCCATATGTGTGACAGGTGGTTCTGCAACCACGCAATCCCCAGGATAGAAAGGTCCATTAGCTGCAACCATAACAGGATTATCACGTCCGTTAAGGAAAGTTTTAGTATCCCGTTCTGCCAGATGTGACATGAGCTGAAGACCAAGATGCCCTTTAAGGGAAGGTTCATAATAACCCCAATTCCTCGTGTTCAATCCTCCGTCATCCATGAGCTACAGATAACACCGTATTCATTTAAGCCTTTTCCATAATTCCAGTTAACCATTGCATTCGTGATTTTCGATAAAACTAACAAAAAGGCGACAACCATGCAGCAAATACAGTAACTACAGGAATCAAAATTCGAGCAGACCAAGGCACCAAGTTTCCCTAAACATGATATAACCAATTCAACAGATCAAATCAAACAAACTCATAATTTACATTTCGAACATTGATCAAAGTAATTCAAAATCCCACAAGGCTCATGAGATCATAAGCAATCAAAACCATGAACACAGTTGAGTTAATTTGAGAAAATGGGTAATAAATTGCAAAAAGAAGATTTTCCGCTTTTTCTGACTCAAATCAGATAAAATGTAAATCTACCCAAAAAAAAAAAGATCAAAAATAATAACTAACAGGTAGAAAATGATCAATAAAAATGCTATAGCTCATAAACATCGCAACACGTGAAGATTCCCAACAAAAACTTCAACATTTAAGTATTTAAAACGCGGATCTGACACAAAATGACTCATAGAAAAATAGATCAATAGTAATAATTAAAGCGGTATACTATTAAAAATAAATAAAAAACAGAACACAAATGACATTAAGAATACATTTTTTAATTATGCAAGAATATATCAAAACAAAAATATTTAGATTTTAGCTGATGGTCACAGAGTGAGGGTCCAGATAATTTTTTTATGGAAAGAGAGAGGGTCCAGTTCTAGAGTGAGAGAACTTACTTGTGGCGTAAACAACACTTTTTAGGGAAATATATGAAAATAGCCTAAACAAAGAGGCTATTTATTCATTTTGGCATTTGACCATTCAAAGATAGCAAACTACCCAAAATACCTCTAAATATAATATTTACAACTAAAGTAATCATAATATAAAGAGAATAACAATTTAGTCTTAAAAGATTTATTTTAATCTCAAAGTAATAATATTTTTCTAAAACTAACTAAACTATGACTAATAATTATAAGATGAAAAGACCTAGATCTAAAAGAGGTCTATATAAAATTAAAGCGATTGTAAAAAATAAAAAAGAAATTGAAAAAGAAATTGATAAGATAGGATATCAAGAACAATTATATGCTGCTCAAGAAATATTAAAATGCTTTAAAGAAAATTTAATAGAAAATTTTGCCAGATGAATTGTTAGATCTATAATCATAAAAGATATACAAGATATAATAGATAAATTAGAGAAAAGGAAAAAGAATATCTCAAAATATAATATACATTTTGAATCAAATATAGATATAATAACAGATCTTGATATTATGAATTCTCAAACATTATTAGATTTTGAAGATTTAATTAAAAACCTATAAATGAGGAAACCTATTACAAATAGATTACCACAAGAATATAAGAATTAAGGTTCAATTTAACTTTAAGATTTTATATATCTATAACTAATAATAGATTAAAATTTAATAAATTAAAAGAATACATAGAATATACGACTATTTAAAGATTAATTAGATTTTAGATTTTAAGAATTATTTGATTTTTGTTCGCTCTAAGTAGCACCCCAACTAAATGGTATCAGAGTCATAGAGATCATGGATATTACAATTACAAAAAACAGGTTGGTATTACAAAATAGAAGAAAATAAAGGAAGTAATATATTTTTAGAACATATTCCTAAGAAACTAAAAATAATAACGTTAATGATAATTAAAGAGTTACCTCAAGAGATAAAAGAACAAATTATAGATAATCTTATAATAGGAACATTAAAAGATGAATATATATATGAAAAAAATATTATGGAACTTGAAAAAGAAGAAATTATGTTATATTGCAAAAATTATGAGTAATAGAATTATAAAAATAGATAATTATTATAAATTAGAAACAGAAAGAGGAAGTTATATATTTTTAGAACTTATACCCAATAAGTTAAAAATAATAACATTAAGAGTAATTAGAGAATTACCTATGGAAATTAAAGCACAAATATTACATAAACTAATTATAGAATCAATAAAAGAAAGATATATATATATATGAGAAAATAATAAAAACTTTTGAAAAAGAAGAAATCAATTTATATTATAAAGAAAAATATGGATCAAATGATTTGTAAAAAATGTTAATGGAATTAATGGAAATAAAATAAATTTTAGATAAAAAATTAGCAAGAGTAAGAGAAATAAATCTACAAATATAAGATGAACTTTTGCAACTTGGAAATATAACAAAATCACAACAAAAACAAATATTAAAATTAAAGCAAGAAAGACATAAAATAAAAGCAAGTTATTACGAAAAAATGAAAGAATTAACAAATAATAATTATGTAAAACAAACACGTGATAAAGTAATAAAAGATTGTAAAGATACTGAATGTAGAACATATTACTTATGTCAATCAAAAAAAAAAGATAAATGTCAATTGGTGAGTATATAGAAGAATTAAAAACACTAATAAAAATATTAATAGATGATGTTTAAAATATAAATAATGAGATAAAGGAAGTAAGAAATGATATTAATATTCTAAAAATTAAAGTAAGGAAATTAAAAGAAAATAATAAAGGAAAAGAAAAAATAATAGACAAAAAACTTATAGAAAAAGAAATGTCTAGAATGGGGAAAAAACATACTGAACAATAAAATATAAGAATAGAAGCAGGTATATGAATGATGAATTTAGGAAAAAGATTTTACCAAAAATAATAGAAGATGAGGAAAAAATGAAAAAATCTAAAGAAAAAGCAATAGGAAAATTAGAGATTAAAAAAAATCAGGATAATATAGAAGATAAAGATGAATGATGAATTAGATTTTCTTATAGAAACTTTTGATCATGAAGTTTAGAAAAATTGGATGAATATCAAGTCCAAATGAACACTGGAGGAGGACCAAAAATAAAGCAAATCCTCTAATAGACAGGAATATTAGACCCAAATGAAAGTTATGCACCTATCTACATTAAACCATAATAGACAATATTATGAAAAAAAAAGAAGAATAGAAAACCACCAAGAGGAAACCAATATACAGTGATAAAATTTGAACTAATGATAATTATGATAAACCTGTCAATCATGGAGGAGCAAAATTAGACTTAACTGTAACATAGATATTAAAAAAGCCTTATTAACTTGGGCAAACTCAATGAGATTATTCTTTTTTATATAACAAAGATGATACATGGAAAGTTACTGTCAAGAAGGATAGACCTTTTTAGTAGCACTTTTGAAGGAAATGATTATAAATTGGTGGGATGAATAATACTGATAGACAAAGACGTTATATAAAGAAATGTAACAAACAAAACAATAAAATCAAGTTTTTTTTTTTTATATAAATATTAGTAAACTATATTTCAGATGAATTCTTAGGGAGAAGATTTGATAAGAACTTTTGATGAGAAGCAAATACAAGAAAAAAAAAAATGCTAGGATAAAATTAATAAACTAACAATATGTGATATTTGTAAATTAAAGAATATACATGTGAATTTAAGGAATATTATTATAATCGCCCAATTTTAAATAATACTGAAAATCACGACGTATAGAAAGACTGTAGATAACAGTGTTTACCAGGAACATGGAGAATATATTTTAAGATTAGAATTTAAAAAATATTTAAAGAAAATCCTGAGCACCTAGATCTTTAGAATCAAGAATAAAAATTTTTATTTGAAAGACTTGCATATATATGTCAACAGAGACAATTGATAAAAAATCAGGAAAATTACTAAGATATGTTGTGAAGATATGGAAAAACCTACATAATGGAGATGTAATCCTGAAAGGAAAAATAATTAAGAGAAAATTCAAAAATAAAACACTTTAAAAATTAGAAATTTTAAGAGAAAATTTAAAGCTTAGAAGAATATATTTATAAAGAAATTAATCCAATAGACACAGAAAAACATAGATCTTATAGAAAATATAAAAGCCAATGCCAATGTTTGAATTTTGAAGATTGACATATAAGCCCTGATTGTAAAAAGAAAAAAAGGTTAAAATATTACAAAAGAATATTAGAAATAGAAAGTGAATTAAGTAAAATATCAGATATTGAACCATATTATGATATCATATAAGTCTATATAAGCGAACAATTCAGAAAAGATAATGAATCTGAATCTGAATAAAGAGTGAAGAAATAGAAAAGATAATATAAATAAACAAGAATATGAAGTAATAGAATGTTTAATGGTAAAATAACATTTGATAGTAACAAATTCAAGAAATGAGAAAATTATCTTTAATTTAAATTTTTTTAATTTAAATTTTTTATGGCTTAATGGAAACTTATTTATGTGGTGAAATAAATGATTATCATAAAATTGAAAAAGCTATAAAATGTTATAACAACTCAAGGAACACATAAATTAAATCTTTTAACAAGAAATACGGTAGCTGAATTATTACAAAGATTAGTAAAAAACAAGTAGAAAAATTCAATATGTTTATTTTACTAGGGAATACGAATAATGTTTAAATCCTTATAGAGACTGTAATAGATTCACTTTTAACAGTAAGTCTACATGATGGAAGAATAATAAATTTAAAGATAATCATTTATGAACTATAGAAGGAAACCTTGCATACTAACCAAAAAATTAATATTTTACTTGTTACCCAAAATATTGTGTTCTCAATTACAACAAAAAACTTCAATGAAATCTTAGGACTACATTTTGAGCTACATAGACAGGATGATAATAGACCATGAGACAGATTAATGACTATAGAATAATAGAGCTTTGTACACATTTACTAACTCCTATTATGGAAATATATACTTTAAAAAACCACACATAGAAGTTCACAAGGGATGTAAGGATATTAGTAAAATAATAGAAATCCAGCAAACAAAATATATTTTAATACCTAAAGATATGAATTTAGTATACTCAAGGATAAACCTGAAATAATAGAAGATAAAGAAGATGATTATTCTGATAAAATAATGTTTAGAGATGGAAGATTAATTAAGAGGTCAACAAGCTTTAGATTACCTAAAAAATATTTAGAAGGAACTAGTAATATCAAAGAAATCAAACTTCATAGAAATGTTGGAAACGTGAAAATAAAAGGAGAATATTATAATGGAAGAGAATATATTGAAGGACCAAATATACTAATTGATACAGGAGCAAGTGAATGCCATATAACTTCAATTAGAAATAAAGGATTAATGTCTTATAAGGTTGAACCATATAGATATATAAATTTTGATGGACAAATACATACTATAGAATTAGAAGTCAAAGTACCAATAAAAATAGGAGGAACTAAAATGGTAGTACAATGTTAAATGGATAATAGTATGAATACAGATCCTCATATATTATTAGGAATAAATTTTCTAAATGGTTTAGAAGACTATAGTATAAAAAGAGAAGGATTATATATAACACATAATGGTCAAACTATATTATGCAAGAAAAGATAAATGAATAATCAAATAAGTTTTCCATTAGCCGTATATATACAAGTTACTATAGTAGAAACAAATATAACAACTTATGCCTTAATAGATACAGGAAGTGATATAACAATATTTAAAAACTTCTTAATAAAATTATGGAATGAAAATAGTAAAATAAAAATAACAGGAGTAACATGAGAAAGTACACAAATAATTAATAGTGCTGATAAAGTCAGTATAATACTTGGAAGTAAACAAGTAATAATAAACAAGATATATAGTTATAATAAATTAGATTGTGACATACTATTAGGAAATGACTTTATCCAACAATTTCAATATTATAAACAAAATAATTATATGATAATGTTACAGACACCATGTGCTCACTTATTAAAAATCCCAAGGGAATTTAGACCCTATAGAGTTCAGCCAACCCAGCGTGATGATAAATGAGAGAAAAAACCAATTATAAATAAAGATATAAATACAAAAACCATATACAAAAAAGTATTGAAGACAGAAATAGAAATAAGTATAGAAAAAATTATAGAACAATTAAAAAAGACATGTGGAGAAAATCCATTATTATTTTGGAAACCATATCATTCTAAAACTAAAATAGAACTAACAGAGAATGTTATAATTAGAGTCAGACCAATGATATATACTATACAAGATACACAAGAATTTAAAACTCAAATAAAAGAATTACTAGAACAAAAACTTATTAGACCAAGTAATGGACCCCATAGTAGTCCAACCTTTATGGTTATGAAACATTTTGAGCAAGTTAGAGGAAATGCCAGAATGGTAATCAATTATAAAGAATTAAACAAATATACTAAATTTGATGGATACTTTTTACCAAATAAAGAAGTCCTAATAAACCTTACAAAAGGTAAACAATATTATTCCAAGTTTGATTGTAAATCAGGCTTTTGGCAAGTTAAAATGAAAGAAGATAGTATACAATATACTGCATTTAGTACACCTCAAGGTAAATATGAATGGTTAGTAATGCTTTTTGGTTTAAAAAATGCACCACAAATACATCAAAGAAAAATGGATAATATATTTAGAAAGTTTGATGAATTTTTAATAGTATATGTTGCGATTGATAAACGAGGTAAGGAGTAGTTCGTGGGCGAAGGGGTATGAGGGCTGAGAAGGGGAGGAGAGATAGAAAAGCATTTGTTAATAGCTGGGAGGGATTCATAAAATGTAAGTGTAAAAAAGGAAGGAATTGTTCTTTCAAAAAAGAAAGCTATAATAGAAAAACAAGAAATTGATTTTCTTAGATTATCAATAGATAAAAAAGGAATAAAATTGCAAACCCATATATCCAAAAAGATAGAAAGTTTTCCAAATAAATTAGAATCAAAAGAACAAATACAAAAGTTTTTAGGATGTTTAAACAATGCAGAATGATTTATTGAAAATATTTCAAAAAAGAGACATAAAATACAAGTTTTACTTAGAAAAACAAATACTAAAGAATAGAGTGAAGAACATACAAAAATAGTTAAATCATTAAAAGAAGAATGTAAAAATTTACCAAAATTAAGATTATCAGATGAAAAGGATAATTTGTTGTTAATACTGATGCTTTTGATAAGTATTGGACAACCATATTAAAAACAGATTTAAATGAAATTTGTAGGTATTCAAGTGAAACTTTTAATCAAGCAGAAATAAATTATACTACTCATAAAAAAGAATTGTTAGCAATTATTAAAGGAATAAAAAAGTTTTCATTATTCCTATTATCTAAAAAGTTTATTGTTGAAACTGACAATTCTAATGTTACAGGATTAATTAAAAATAAGTTGCCAATGGAGCCTCAGTATAGGAGATTGCACAGATGGCAAGCATATTTGTCATTCTATAATTTCGATATTATTCATATTAAAGGTATAAACAACTATCTTGCTGATTTTTTAAGCAGGAATATCGAGTTCGAAGATGGATAATATCAAGCATGATATATCAGAAATAAAATCTGCGGCAGCATTTGCCAAAGATGAAACTGACGATATAAAAATTGGAATGGAGGCATTAGCTGAAACTTTAAGTTATAATGTCAAATTATTACTTGAGATTATTGCGTCACATACCAAAGTTACCAATGAATTAAAAGACCGAATTGATGCTCTTGAAGCACGATTAAAGTCTACAAATACCAAAAATACAGGGATTGATGCTTTAGCACAATCTCAAAATACCAAACAGGGAATACAAACAGGTACACCAAGAGGAAGCAACAGTGGACCCAGTCAAATAAAAAGAGATACAATCATGGAAAGTCCCCGAAATGTGACAATAAAAAATGATGATAAACATACAAGGGTGATCAAAATCAAAGCAGATGAAGATGATGAGACCCCTTTAACACCAAGAGAAGAAGAATATAAAGTTTTTGCAAAACTTGTCTATGAACTACAAGATGATGAATCATATTTCATCTCCCTAAGAGAACATGTTTACCCAAGGATGATCATTACAAACGATGGAGACCCTAACACGGTCAAAATGGCAGCAGACTATGGATTCTTGGACTTAATTTATCCAGGAAAAGATTTAAAAGAAATTGAGAAATTTAATGATATCTTTCGAGGAGAAGTTTCAAAATTTGCCAAAGGAAGACCAATATATCTTAAATTTTACTCAATTAGTCCAAAAATTGATGGAATGATATATTATCCTGCAGAACATATTATTACAGTCGGATATGTAGGCCGAAATTTTCAGATTGAAGTAGGCCAAAACAGAAAGCCATTACCAAACATTAACATATCATGGATGAGATCCCGAAGAGTTCTAGGGATGAAAATTCTCTACAATATGACAAAAAATTTATATGATAAAAAATTTCAATGCTTATGCCAATATGAAGGATGGACACTCATGACAAATAATGGAAATGATAAATTTTCAATTTTAAAACAATATATCCAAAAATTTGATATCCATCAGATCCATGGAAATCCATCAACTATACATGAATCATGTCAATTGAGGAAATGTCTCACATGCTATCCAAATGAAAATAGTACAAAAATATAAAGAGATAAGAGGTCCCGCCACTATTGCAGAATCTTGACAAACTCTATATGAAGATAATAGAGAAAAAGAAGATATGAAAGAAAGGTGGACGGACAGCTGGAAGAAATAATAGAGCTACAATTATGTAGTGAAGAAATTATTGTAATAATAGAACTCCATTAGTGGAGTATGAGATAATGGATGATGTAAGAGGCCAATAATCGAGCCTCATGTAGTTGTATAAATAGAAACCTTTGGGTTAAGATAGATGCAGAATGAGTTGAGAAAAACACTTGAATTGCAAAAACACTTCTGTCTTTTGATATAATCTTTGTACCAATTTCAAAATATCAATAAATAATCCATTTCTTACATAGAAGAATGAGTTTCTAAATTTTCATTCCCATAGATTCTTGATAGATCCAAGAAGAAATTTCTTTCTTATTTTAACAACAAAGACAGTTTTTCTTTAATCCAAGTACATGGATTTGTCCTTAGAAACGATACAATGAAGGCAAGAAGCTGAATAGTAAGGATTCCGTTAAGGCAGGAGGTCGTTGAAGGAAACAATTTGCATATTCAGAGCCTGAAGGTTACTCGATTCTAAGAATAAAGAGCCAGATTAAAATTAAGGTAGAACTACTATTTCTTGTTAAATTTTGAAAGAATTTCTTAAGATTTTAGAGAATCGCATGGATTATAAATGTTTATGATTATTCATGATGTTTGGATTACTATCTACCATGATGTTTATATCATTATTCTATAATACTTTGATAATTTTATGATAATAGTATCCAATCATGCCAGGATATACACTTAAAGGATTAGATGACTTGTTAGAAAGAATATTTGAAAAAAATAAAAAATATTAAATCCCAACTAGAAAGTGCAGATGAAATGTCTGAGGAATATATTAAACTTATAAAAGAACGTGAACAAAAAATAGCAGATTATGCTAATATATTAGATCAAAGAATGAATATATACTTTAAAAATCAAAATATAAGAAATACAGAACAAATCCGAAACTTACTTTAAAATAAAAGGACATGTCTTACAATAAAGAAACCTATTTCATTAAGGGTAAAATAGATTTTTTTACGAAAATCCCAAATAGACTAAGTTAACAGGCTAGTTTGAATAATCTCCCCATTTTTTATGGCTTTTTGCCCTTCTGGAGAGAGACACGCATCAAAGACTGGAGAGGAGATATATATGAGCCGCCCCCCTCCAATAGGGTGGCGCCCCTGTCTGTGGCCCCGTCATTGAGCCGGGGCACAGAGCAAGGTTCATCAACATTTTCACATAAAGTCCTTTTGCGATAGAAATCATTGGTGTAACTGTTAAAAGACAAATTTTGAATAAAATAATGATTACACCCTTAATTTTTATTGAATTTAAAATCAACAAATAAATCAAAAGAAAAAGAAAAGGAAAATAAAAACAAAAATGATAATGAATAAGAAAGAGAAAAAAAAATTGAAACATCCCATCTAGGGACGGAGCCAGACTACGATCCAGTGGGAGCATAAATTTTTTTAAACAAAGTAATAACACAAGAATTATAAAATTATTACAATTTTCTGCTATAAATTGTTCTTTTTATACTTTGCATATTTAATACAATGAACTACTCAAGGATAAGAGATGGAGACGCGTGATAAAAGATTGTTAATTTTTGTGCCTAATCCTATTCAATATATGGTGGTGGATGAAGGTTTAAAAATTGGGCACAACATTCTTTATTCTAGCCAAATAGTCCATTTTATGTAAAAATATCTAAGGATCCGTTTGATTGTAAGGATGAAATTTGGATGGAAAGAAAATGAATTTCAGAGAATTAAATTGCCTAAAATTCATTTTATTGAGAATTGTCAATTAATTGTATTTGATTGATATAATTTTTCACTTGAAAAATGTTGAAATTTTGAATCTTTTGGTGTTCGTTTGACTTTATTTTTCATGAAAATTGTCCATTAAAGGGAAAAAAAATTTACAATTGCGGATAGAATTTGTTTCCATTATTTAAAAAAAAAAAAATATCCCACCAAAACTACATAAAAAGGAATTTCTCAAAAACCAAAAATTGGGCATGTGTGGGGGCATAAGGTGGAAATTGAATTGCCAAGAACATATGACCAATCAAACATGAAATTTGGGTGTAAATGGAGTTTCTTTCAAATTTTCCATGGAACTTTTCCTCGATCAAATAGTGCCTAAGTCAACCTTATCATTCATTAGTTTACTTCTATGCATTAATTAATATATAAATAATCTATCGTGTATCCTCAATCAATGCACAATTAGACCATCCCTCAAAACAAACTTGGCATATTTTATGAAGGATTTTGGCTTACTACAAATTATGTGAGGATGAAGATTGCTTTCAACCACATAAATATCTATCTTCTAACTTTTCTTTTGGCATCACTCGTCAAAGCCTTAAACATGGGCTAAACCAAAAATCCAAATACCATTTTTTCTACGCTCCACCTCCTATCGGTTCTCTCATCCTCAATCAAACAAAGAATTAGATCCCACCCCTAATTCGTTAGCCAAACCTACCTCAATTTGTTTTCTACAAATGGGGAACATTTATTCATGTCTTACATAAATTTACTTCACATAAAAAAGACAGATTAATAGAGAAGGACATACAAAATAAAACTGAAAGAGAAGAAACCTTAATTCGAGAAAACATAGGGTGCATGATCGAAAAAGTAGAGATTGAGAGAGAAGGAATTTTTTTTAAAATTGCATTCGCAGAGAGATTTAAAATAGAGAGCAATGGGGAAGATTAAGGGTCGTTCTCTTCGTGTTTCAGTTTTGTGTTTTGAGTTTTGAATTCATTTTGTGTTTTGAGCGTTTGTTTTGAAATTTCTGAAAATGCATTCTTTTTGCCATTCTGAAAAACTATTTCCGAAAATATAAAAATGGAAAACGCGTTTACTTTGAAATTTTGAGATTTTTTTAATAATATTTTATCCAAAAAAATCTGATTATTCAATAAATTTTAATGATTTAATGTTAATATAGTATTAAATAACATATAATGTTTGAAATTGGTGAAACGTCAAATTTTTTTTTCAAGATATTAAAAACACAACCTAAATTATATTTAATTATATTTGATAAAACAGTTCAATCATACGATTGAAAATTTACAAGCCATGACAAAATAAGCAGATATTGAACAACATACAAAATAAATTCACGGAGTCATGTGCCTTTTGTTTTATTTTAGTTTTAAGTTTTACAATATTTCAAGTTGAAATAAATTAAGTCCATGTTTGATGGTCATTAAACTTTTTTTTTTCTACGTACTTATTTTCAATTACATTAACGTATTAAAATATTTTACATGTAAACTGAAAATTTTTCTTCATCTCTCAACCACATATTCTCCAAAAAATCATTATTCAAAACATTGTTTTTTTTTTCAAAATAATGTGGCTAATTAAATAAAAGTTATTATTCTTAACAATAAGTAAACATGTCCGTGCCTTGAAAATTCACGTGAAACAGAGAGAATTTCTTTCCTATATACGAGACAGGAAAATTTTCATGTAAAATTTTGTTCTCATTTCATAAGATAATTTTTTTCACAATGACTCGGAATAAATCGACAAATTAACATAATACAGGTGCATCTAGATTTTATTCAACATCAGCTAAAACAACTACAACCTCAAGAGGCCAGAAAGGAAAAACATAGGACTTGACGAAAATTGCATTCTTTTAACATCGTTCCGAGCCTCAAGCTTTAACAGAAGCCTTGTGGCGGATCAAATCAATAACGCAAGAACTGTAACGAAAAACAACATTGATGTCACTAAAACTATACGAGTAGTTAAAGATCAAGAAATTTCAAGATTGGTGCAAGTTTAGATGAATTGATTAAAAAGTAAAAATCAGCAAATTGATTAGGAAGGGAAATATAGACGAATTTCTCAGTTTCTATCCAACCATGGCATTAAACACGGAGTTTCATCTCCCAAAACTCTTGAGCAAAGTGGAAGGCTTGCGAGGAAAATAGACATATTGTAGAAGTAGGGTAGACCCTAATAGCACATGTGGTCTCTCTCTATTTTTGGCCTGATGCCTTCCAACAGCTATGCAATCGATAGGTTACACCGTGTAACACTAAATTTCACACCACCACCATTTCGAAGTACTTTACAAAGAATTACCTACCAATATCTCACTCAGAGATTTTTGTGTTCACGCTAACCTTTCCCACGCCAGTACCATGATCACAAACTACAATTCAATTATGTTGAGAGTTGAGTGGGTATATCCTGAATTTAGTTCAACAAAAATATAGATTCTATGTGTCTTGCCATGTCATTTTTATTGAACAGGCCCTTTTCTTCATAGCACAACCTCAAACTCTCGTGCCTGTTTATGTTAGAGAATATCATCCAAATCAATTTCATGATGCATATCAAATTCTTCTCAGTTGTAACTATAAGCTGCTTTGTGGTTGCTAATGGGTGGTGTTTCTGCTTTTTATAATTCTTTCTACACAACTTGACCTTTGTTGCAGTTGCCTATTGATGTCACCTAAAAGAAATGGCCATAATGATCCTATTATTCTTCACATATTTTCTTAAAGAAAAAAATAAAATGGGAACCAATAAACCTACTAATGACCATTTCCGATTTTCCCATTTTGGTGTTTGCTTCAAAGATAAAACATTTGCTTTAGTTGTTTTGCTTGTCTCATGCATCAATATCTAAAATGATTATCTACTAATGAACTGAGTTTCTCTTTAGGAAAACTAATACTAAGACATCTGAACTTGAAAACTTAAATAACCATTATTATGAATACAATAAATAAATCAAGCAGAATCCTTCTTTGTTCAACATATATCCACAATTAATTGATTCATGATCAGAAATATTAATCCAACAAAGCGTTTGGACTAACCTGCCTTGCAGTAGGTGACCAAGTCCAAGAGCCCCGAGCACAGTCAGTGAAATCATGGGAAGACCATATCGTATAAACAGTGCTTTCCTGCCCCACCTATTGAACTTTGAAGCCGGGTTTTGAAACCTGCATCATAATTCCAAAGCATCATTGCCAACAATAATGTTACTTGTTGTGAGATTACCTCGAGTTTCAGGCATAAATAGAAGTGTGAAGTTATGATGCCACCCTATATAGGTTCCAACACATTCAATTCTAGTGATTAGACGAAGAATTTACATAATAAACCCACCCGAGTTAATGATCAAGTAGCAAACAATAACATAATGCCACCTGAGTAAAATTACACTAGCAGGGAATAGCAAATTCGCCTTCAAATAATCCAAAATTAAAAACCTTATACACATAATAACACACTTCAAACATTCTTATCACATACTTAATGATAGTTCAATAAAATCTTCACGGCCATTTTCTCAAATTAAAGTTTCTAAATTAAACAAAGAAAAATAAACACACAAAGTATTGCAATTTTACCCTAACAAAAAAAAAAGTCATTATAATTTAAGCATTGGGGACTCAAATTAACAAAAAATAAAATTGAATTAAAGTCTCCATAATACCTGTTCAACACTCGAATCGTGGATATTTGTTTTCTCGATGGGTTCTGGTATGTTAGAGGGTGGACTACTCCAACAAGGCAGCCGATTCTGGACGAAATCAAGGCTGACCCATGGTAGAACTAGATGCGTCTGGTTGAGAGAAATGTTGTTGTGGTGCTCCACGATCGAGAGGGTGGCCGGATGTGGAAGTAATTGGGGAGAAATCGTGACTGCATTCGCGATTTTGGATGGGAATTGGAGATGTTTCCGACGGACGGCGAGCAGGCGATGGTCGAAGGTTGTAGAGAGAGATCAGGGGGTACCGATGGTGCAGAGGTCCGGCGGCTTAGGTGGCGGGCGGTGGAAGTTTTTGATGGAAGATCGGTAGCGATGGAAATCAATAGCTGAAGAGGAGAATTTTGGGAAAATAGAAAACGAGGTTGTTTCCCGTGTTTTCATTCAGTCGCCTTTTTGGGAAGAAAACGGTCAAAACGGCTAAAAAGCCGTTTTGAGTTTTCAGTACAAATTATTTTTTTTGTTTTCAAAAATTCATTTTCAAAAATGAAAAAGAGAACGCATTTTCATTGTTTTGAAAAATCGAAAATAGAAAATGATTCGAAAACAACAAAGAGAACATGACCTTAGGTTTTGGCCTTTGCGTATTTGGGATTTAGGTTGACGAGTTTGCTTTTAATTTTTAATTTTTTGAAAAAAAATCATTAGTAAGATATTAAATATGACATATTTCAAATCTAAGAAATAAGATTTACTTTTTCAAAAATCAAATATTAATTTAAATCTTATTTATTAAATAATTAATTAAAAAATTGATTAATTAAATATATTATGGTCACAATATTAAATAATTTATGATCACAATTATGTATTAGTCATAATTACATATGCCACAATCACAAACAACAAATTTTATAGGTCACAATTTATTTCTCGATTACAAATTAAATAAATTAATCGGTCATATATTATTTTTCTCACAAATCACAAATTTTATGAATCACAACTTATGTCACAAAATATCAAATTAATTGATGAAAAATTATTTTTAGGTCACACATTATCAAATTATTGGTTACAACTTAACAAAAATTTAGGTCACAAATTATCTATTTCATTTGTTACATATTAACCAATTTATTAGTTACAATCAACAAAGCAATTTGTGACCACCACCATCTCACCACTACCTCTAGCAACGGCACCGTCGACACCACTGCAACGATGATGATGACAGCCATACCACCCCCAAATACCACCCGACGACTATCTGTATCAACCACCACCATCTCCTCCAATCCATTATGTCCTCTACGTCTATCGCCACCTGCACCTACACCTCAATACACCACAACCGCCACCACCAACACAAAAAAAATATCCAAAAAAAGTTTTTTAAAAGAATATTTTTATAAACCTATAAATGATTCATTAATTAGATATAAGTTATTGCACACAAGTAATACTAAAATACCATGTGTTCAAATGGTAAGGAACTCTTTATTTTTCTTAGAGGTCCAATGTTCAATTCCCTTGGACCCAAAAATTTTGTAAAATGATTTCAATACTCAATCAAATCGATCAATCGGATTGGGTAAATAACCGGTTAACTCGATCAAGCTACTATTTTGACCGAGTCAAGTGCATTTCTATCGATTTAATCTACCCAGTCCGGGCTGCGGTTTTCCGGCCTGACCAACCGGACCGGACTGATTTTTGTAACTATGGTCCCACCACACCAAAAAAGCAATTCTTTTTAAAATCATTAATGCTTCAACGCGATAAAAAATAAACTATCCTCGATTTGTTTTTTATTGACAAGAGGCACAAAATCAAACATCTAATTTTCCTTAAAATCAAAGGTTAAGGGCATTCCCTTCACCTGAGATCAAATCCACAATCATACAACAATTTTTATTTTTTGCACCCCATTTTAATTGTACTCAAGGTTCTTAATCTTTACTCATTATAGCATTTATATCCATAACGAATTTCATGTCATTCTTGTCCTTAAACTTTTCATTACTTAACACATTTTGTATTTGATAATGATTTTATGTTCAAAAATTCCTTAAAAATTGTGTAAAACAACTTATTTTTCCATCATTTGTTAAAAAATAAACAAATAAAAAGTGCAAAAAGAATTTTTTTCGATATATGAACAAATGAGCCATAACAGTAAAAATGTTTTCACTTCAAATAGAAAAGTTTGCTGTTTACTAGAATTTTGCATATCTGTTTGTTGAACTTGGGTTACCCCACTTTGTCCTGTTTCTTTAAAATTCAGATGCATGTTTGGGTAATTTTAAGTCCGACGTTATATAGGTAGGTCGATTATATGCCATCATTGCTTTCGTCCTATATTTTGGGCAACATCTCTCATGAAGTTGGGTCTTGTGCTGAAAAGAAAAAAAAGTACTTTTTCTTTATTGAGCATGTTTGACTTTATCTAAAGTTAAAATAATAATAATAATAATTACTTTATTTTCAAATATGCTGAGATATTATTTTTCATGGATCAATTTAACACGTGTCATTGTCATATGCTCAACTTACAAATATGAACAATGTATTTTTAAAAGGAGTACTCCAAGAATAGGCAAGTATAAGTGATGTAATATTATAAGAGATGATATTTGGGACGTGTTCGGTAGAGATTAAAATCGGATTAAAATTGAAAAATTAGTTGTATGATTGACTTTTATTAGACCAGTGAAACCTTATAAAGACTATATTTTCAATTTTAATTGAATTTTAAGCACAACCAAACGGGACCTTAATATAGTTTCCGAATTTTGAAACTTATTTTAAGAAATATAATTATGATTCGATTTTATAGTATTTTCCTGCTTCAATTAGAGTTAGTTTAAATCCCGTATAAATGGGACTTTAAGTTATGTAACTCACGCAAGCATTGATATATGAAATAACATATTTTCTCCCTCAATTTCTCTTTTTTCTCTACCTCTTTCTCTCTTTTACCCATCCTTTCTATTCTTCTCCTGCATTTCCCCTTCTACAATAATTTTGCTCTTGCAACATATGTCAATCTGATATCAGAGCTCAAATCGCCTCATTTGACCAACAAATTGGACCTCGAACCTTTAACCCACCACTGTCAATCACAAATTCTTATCCAACCACCATGAAACAACATAAAACTAAACCATCAGCCCTCAACCACCCAAATTACTGCCTTTATTAGGATAATCAAAGAAAAATAAAAATGATTACTATTTCATAGCATCCTGCATCAATAAGTCACTCTCGAGGTTTTGATATCCAAGTGTCACAATTAATTACAAATTTTAAAAGGCATCTTGTTAAGATGAGTAGTTCAAATTCTTATATATTGATCTATATTTTTATATTTATTCGATGTGAAATTTAGGGTGTGTTTGAGCCACATTATTTTGGAAAAATGTATTTTGAAATAGTAGATTAATGGAGAATGTTTGGTTGAAAATGAAGGAAAAATTATTGATGTGATGAAAAATATTATTTTATTGAAAAATGTGTGATTGAAAATGAGAATGAAAATTTTAAAGTGTACCAAATAGGGACTTGCACTTCACATAGATCACATAATTATAACTAGGAGTTGTTGTGAAGAAATCTAAGTACTTTATTTTTTATTTTTTAAAAAAAAAAGATTCCACAAAGGGATCTTAGCGACTTCTTGGACATAGAAGTTAATGAACTTCAGGATGGGGGTGTTAATTAAGGATGTCGACGAGGTGGCTCGGGACGAGACGAAGCCCCTGCTCAGTTTATTACTCGTTTACATATTTTTAGTAATTCAATTTTTAATAAGTCATTTTTTTGACCTCACTCATTAATATGAAACAATAATATATTTGTTACATTTTTTTTCTATTTATTTATTTTTAAAATTTAAATTATTTAAATATATTTTGAAATAACGAGGTTCGATCTAAACTACACCTAGAAGGAGACAAATAGGTGATTATGCGGAATTAAAACTTAATAATTAATTAACAACAAATCACTATTAATTTTCTCGAGATAGTTAATCAAAAGTCTAATTTTCCTATGTTAAAATATCGTAGTTATATAAAAGCAATAAATAAACACCAGGAATGATCGTGGAGAAATCCAACTGGGTAAAAATCTCGAGCACTTTGCCAGTTAACAATCCGCTGTAAATGAATTAGAACTTATAGTCCATCAGACTCGACCATCACTAGTACTTTTTGACCTTCTGACTGCAATTCTCACAGCTCTCCTGGATTACGTGCTCATGCACCGACTTCTAGATGCAGTTTTCAAAGCTCTCCTGGATTGCGCGCTCCTGCACCAACTCCCACTTTATGAATTCGTCTATCTCCTGTGGATCAATGAAGAACTCCGCGTTCTCCAACAACTGGAACTCCAGTCACATTCCCTTGATTTTCAGCACTCTGACAAATGTGAAGGACGTAACAATTTGGTATTTGAATTAAATGGTTTTGATGTTTTCAATGCCAAAGACAAAATAATCATGAAGGTCGAAAGCTATGGATGGAGAGAATATGAAGTAATCAATGTTTTATCAATGTTCAACCTTAAAAAAAGACGTTCAAATGTGTTCTGGTATTTATACTGTATGTTTAGGAATGAATGTGCCGAATAAAAAGCCTTAAAAACATGAATTAAGATTCTCCGGATAACCCTGTCGTTCGAGCTAAAGTTGGATGACAGGTGAGCGACGGTGTGTCGCTTGAGCGAAGGTCAAGCGACAATGTTTCTATTTCTGCCGCTCGAGCCAAGTCATGGCGACAGTCGAGCAAAATTGTGGCACCGTTTTTCCATTCTCAAATCCTAGACCTAATACAACTTAATTTATAATATTTGCAACTTACTCTTTGACTTTTACAACACATTAAATCTAGTCTCTTTTGTTTATAGATTTGCCAATTATATCAAAAACCTAACAAGCTCCCCTTTTAGCATTCCGTGACAAAACTGCAAATTTAAAGTCAAGGTAGTAAAACAGAATAGACTCAAAAACACCTACTACTATAAAATCAACCGTCTTGACTGAACTGTGCTTTTTCTTTGTAAACATGTTTCCTTAAACAAACAACTCAATACCCAATGTAAAAGCACGTGAAACAGTAATATGAATAAACAAAATTCAAATAGTTAATCATTAGTCATACCATCTAAAACTAAGATGCAATATCAATGTAACTCAACATACCAAAAGAAACATTGTTATCACTAAACATCAAAACTTAATCTAGCTGAAACAAAAATTATATACTTTTTGATCAAAACTTTAACATTCAATGTTAATGTTTAATGCCAAATCAAAAACTTTTAAGTACATCAAAATATCTACTACTACATCCCACTTTTTGTCATAAAAACAAGGGGTAACCTATCAACTATGATGCATCATCAGCTTCAGTCCCCTCATCAGAAGCTACACCGTCATCCCAACGTCGAAGAATCCATCGCAGCCTCCGCTGAAGATATCCGAAAGCACCACGAAGTGTAGCAAACTCGGTAGTGTGTTGATCAACTATGCTCTCAACTGTGTAATCTCTGTCATCATACGAGCCTGGTGCTCGATTACCACAGTCATTTGCCCCATAAGAGCAACATACGAGTTAATGGAAACAGACGCAGATGGTGGAATAGACTTCATAGGTGGAGGATCATAAGTGGATGTCAAGGGAATGTCAATAGGAGGAGGAGCAGCAGAAGAAGAACGAGAAAAATCGGAGGGATCAACATAAATAAGGTCATCAATAGGATAAGATGGCACAGTCGGATCAACTAGCTCTGAAGAAACATGAGACCAACTCTGGGAAATGGTAGTGTGGCCAATTGTCCGAGAAACCCTTCTAGGAACCCTCTCTAGAAAACTAACGCCAAGTGCGATCACAATGCGGTAAATCAGATAGGCATAAGAAGTCCTACCCTAGTTCATGTGACATGAAAAGCACGCAAAGTCTGGTGGCATATGAATGAGAGTAAATCAACATAATCGTCGTATAATAAGGCGTACAAATAGCGGGCCTTCTCCATAGGTAATGAAGAAGTGTGGAAGACATGTTACAGATTCATGCACACAATGTGCAATAGAATCTAGCGATCAGTAGGGAGAGAGCCAGTGCGGATCGCAATAGGCCTCCTTCCAACGGGAGAGAGTCGGCCTGAAGAGTATCAGCCGATGAGTATGGAAATAAGAGGTGAACGACTCTAGAAATATGGGCTATGCTAGACACTATATCAGGAGTGATCTTGATCGTCTTACCCCTAAGAAATACTCTAAAAGTAGAACAGCTAACGTTGTGAATGTTAGCATAAAACTCGTGATCAAGAAAACTAGGAGGAGACATCAAATCTATAAGGAACGGATCTCAACCCCTAGAAGTGAAATGGCAGCGAGGCCGGGGCTAAAGGTTAGATAAGACTACCTCACGCTCCACCAGCACTGGCCGTAACGAAAATTGGGTCCCGAATACCTCTTGGGCAGTAGCGATATGAACCGAGATTTACTGAAGGAAGTAGACGCACTCGACATCCGTGCAGTTGTCCAAGCTTGCTTAGGTGGCATTTGAGAAGCAGACCAGAGACTTACGTTAAAAAATGCAATAGACGACACCACTAAATGAAATGTTAAAATCCACATGAAAGGACAACCTAAATGATGCTAACCCAACTAAAACACACAAACAAACCATATGCACGCAAACCAATGCAAAACCACAAGACGGATGAATCTGTGCAATGCATGGACATAGATGACATGGTGATGTAACACCGAGACACGATACCTTGACGCGATGACATGGAATCATGACCTGATGCCCCGTCTGCGCAACGTGATGACATAACGTGTATCATGACGACACACCGCGGTGACGTGACGTCACCTCGTGATGTCAACATCAAATGCTAAATAGACGATATCCACCGAACAAACTCACCACCCTAACATGATCGAGTGTGTGAGGAAGAATAGACCAAAAGGACATGGAGCCCAAACAACATCGAAAAAATGTATCTAACACGTGGCATGTGCGTGTACAATACGACGAACTCAAACACTACTCCATCCATCCAAAAAACACCAAATACAACACAACCTCAATCCAACAACTAAACCCAACCTATTATCCAACAAATTATAAGCCTCAATCAACAAAATGCAAGAAAAATCGACCAAACACATTCCAAGCTTGCTCAAACCATGCAAAAATAAAAAAATCACCCAAATGATGCAATGGAAGATGAAATAAAATGGTAATTAATGAAGAAATCAACACAAGAACTTGAAAAACACCAAGAAAAATTGCAAAAATTAAAAGAAATATCGAGCGTTTTCAAAACTACCTTGAAAATAAGTAAAATTTTGATGAAATGAGGGTAAATCCACCAAATATTGGATGCAAAGTGTCTAATTCAAGATGGAATGCACAAGTTTTGAATGGGTGAGACGATTTGAGAAGAAAAAATTGAGGAAGAAAGGAAAAAATTCCAATGGGAAAAATAATGTTAAAATTAAAAAATGCGGACTGTAGCTCGAGCGAGACAGTCTCTGCTTTTATTGCTCAAGTGACGCTCAACGAAAAGCTGGCTAAAGTCTTTTGACAAAAATAACACCGGATTTTTGAAAATTTCAAAAAATAGCCCTTTTTGTAAATCAACTTTCCAACATATAGATAAACCCAAAAATGCATATGTTCACAAGAATTACATTGTCAATAAAAATCTTCCATGTACTCAAATCAAGTTCAAATGGAGTAAAGTGTATAAGTGACTCACGTGTGTTAAGTGCCATTATTTTCTCATGAACATGATTTCAAATCTTAAATTTGTGAGAAAAGACATGTGAACATCACTGTTAAATAATTATTTTCTCGTACTAATGAAGGTCAAACTCATAAGATTATCAGGACCTCAAAATGAAGCGCATTTGCACATATATTTTCCTTATTTTTTTTTTCTCTCTCTCTCTCTCTCTCCCCCCCCCCCCCCCCCGCGCACATATCATTTTCCTCGATTGTTACATCTTATGTGCAAACTCTTGTCCATTAAGCGACTAAAATGACACTGCAACGAGTGTTGGGCCAATGACTCCAAGTCAGTTGACCATAGGGCACCAGGTTATGAGAAACCTATCGAGTTTAATTACTCGAGTCAAATAGGTTTCGAAAAAGAGTATAAGATGAACCAATTTTTTTATTATTTTATGATACATGGATTATATGTGAGCTTATATCATCTAAATGAAGGTCAATTCACGTTCAAGGTCACCTTACCAATAGATGACAACCATCACAAATCTCACACATGCGGTCCAAACTCACTCACAAGATTACAGTGTGTGCTGTGCAGATGGTATGAAGAAATATATATTCAATACTCCACATTAAACCTAATCAAGTAATGTAAATAGCAGTATAGATCACATGAATGCATACTCGATTCAAATGCAGTATTTATGAGCATCAAGAAATGTCCAGTAGCACAAAGACAAACTTTTTTTATTATTATTTAAAAAAAATCAAGAACTTTTAAAAAGTAAAAACAAAAAAAATAAATCAAAACAAAACACAAATAACTGAAATGCATGCGAGAATAAATGGACTTAATGAACTAACATGCATGCACCTAAGTACCTAATCAAAGAGGTACATGAACACTCTTATTTTTAAGAGCATGATCAGTCTCATGACATTTCAAGTCACTCTTATTAACCCAAACATTCTTTAAAGTAAAAGTGATTCTAGCTAACTGAGTTATCATCTCAGTTAAGTGGCTAACCTGATTAGCGAGGAAGTTAACCTTGCTTGAGATATCCTGACTTTTACTTCTAGTCACAAGTTTATGACACCTAGATCTTGTGTATCCCAGTACGCCACAATGGTGACATGTGGGAACAAACTTAAGCTCATACATATTCGGAGGTTGTTGCCGATTTGTAGGACGATTGATCATACGTTATCTAGTAGGCCTCAATCCTAAAACATTCTTGCCCTTGGGTTTAGGTTTAGCAGTATTCCTAATCTTGTGGTGGCTGGGATGAACGTGATATTGGAAGTACTAACAGTAGTATTACCATTTTGAACGTATCTTAGACCATGTCTATTTCCAGCAGACTTGTTCATCCATAACAGATTATCTAGTTTCTGAGTACCACTCATGAACGAATGGCGTTGTGTATTAGATTTTTCTAGATCACTAGTTAAGTATTTAAATTTAGATTCTAGATTCTCATTTACTAGCTTCAACTCTCCCAAATTCTTGGTGGAATCTTGAAGGTTACCTAAGAGTTTTCTCTCTCTCTCTCTCTCTCTCTCTCTCTCTCTCTCATGTTCATTAACATTTTTAGTATGGCTTTATTGACCTTCTTGATTTTATGACTTTCTTCAAATAATTGTCGATAAGACTCAAGAATATCGATTTCATCCTTAGAGTCATCCTCGGGATCCTCACTATGTTCATCATTCTCCACCGTTTCGTTCTCCTTATCAAATTCAATCTTAGCTATAGACGTGAAAGCCATAAAATTTTGTTCATCCTCACCGCCAGATGTATCACTCTAAAAACTCGAATCTGATTCATCATCACTCAAAGTCACTGCTAATGCTTTACTCCTTCATTTGTTCAAATTCTTCTTCAAATTAGGACATTCATTCCTATAGTGACCAAAACCCTACACTAATGGCATCTAACATACTGGATTTTCTTACTAGAAGTCCTAGGGTTATTCTTCTCACGCTTATCATTCAAGAATTTATTAGGAACATCATTTTTTCTATCGTAAGATTTTCTCCTATTCCTCATCACATTTTGGAATTTTTTTACGAAATAAGCTATTCCGTCGTCCCTAAGGGTCTCAACGTCAGTAGACTCACTCTCTTCTTCTCTACTGGTGTTCATGGCTATGAATTTAACCTTCTTTGGTTGAGAAATGATGAGTTCATAGGTTTGGAGAGATCATATGAGTTCTTCTATCTTAACTTCATCTAAATCCTTACATTCTTCAATAACAGTGATCTTAGGTCTAAACCTTTAAAGTAAGGATCTAAGGATTTTTCGAACTATCTTAGACTTGGGGATCTTCTTACCTAGGTTGACACTTGAGTTTACTATACATTAAGCTTTGCATAGAATTCATCGGGCGATTCATCGTCCTTCATTCTAATTTCTTCAAATCTAAGTTAACATTTGCAGTTTGGAGTTCTTAACAGTTTTGGTACCCTCATGTGTGGTCTCTAAGAATCCCAAACCTCTTTAACAGTTTCACACATCGACACTCTCTTAAACTCCTCTACAGACACAGCCATAAATAAAGCATGAATCCCTTTACTATTTCAGTTGCAATCAACAACTTGATCTTTGGTCCAAAGAGGAATATTAGTAGGTGTAACAACACTGGCAACAGTGGATGAAGGTGTAGTCCAACCATTTTGTAAACTGATCTAAATACACTCATTCAACGCTTTAATGAATGTTCTCATTCGAACTTTTCAATAAGCATAGTTGCTTCCGTAAAAAAATGGAGGCACGAATAGAGACTGACTTATCTAGATTAATTTATGGGCCAGGAATCGAAATGTGGTTCTAATACCAATTGAAATAACAAGGTTCAACCTAAACTATACCTAGAGGGTGTGAATATGTGATTATGCGGAATTAAAATTTAATAATTAATTAGCAACAATTTACTATTAATTACCTCTAGATGGTTAATCAAACAGTCCAATTTTTCTATATTGAAATATCGCAGTTATATGAAAGCAATAAATAAACATCAGGAATGATCACGGATAAACCCCATCTGGGTAAAAACTCCAAGCAATCTGTCGGTCAACAATCCACTACAAACGAATTAGGACTTACAATCCATCAAACTCGACTATTAATAGTACTTTCTGACTGCAATTCTCACAACTCTCTTAGATTACATGCTCCTGCACCAACTCCCAATTATAGTTTTCAAAACCTTCTTGGATTGCACGCTCTTGCACCAACACCCAACTTTATGAATCCGTCTATCTACTGTGAATTAACGAAGAACTCCGCATTCTCCAACAACTGGAACTCCAATCACCTTTCCTTGATTTTCAACACTCCGACAGATGTGTAGATGTGTAGAAAGTAGCAATTTAGTATTTGGATTAAATGGTTTATATGTTTTCAATGCCAAGGACAAAACAATCAATGAAGGTTGAAAGCTATAGATAGAGAGAATATGAAGTAATCAATGTTTTATCAATGTTCAACCTTAAGAAAAGACGTTAAAGGAGTTCTTGTATTTATACTGTAAGTTTACGAAAGAACAAGTCAGATAAAAAATTTAAAAAACATGAATTAAAATTCTCCGGATAACCTTATCGCTCGAGTGAAAGTTGGGCGACAGGCGAGCGAAGGCGTGTCGCTCGAGTGAAGGCTAGGTGATAGGCTAGCGACAATGTTTCTGCATCTGCCGCTCAAGCCAAGTCATGGAGATAGTCTAGCGAGATTGCAGCACCATTTTTCCTTATTTTCCATTCTTGAACCCGAGACCTAATACAACTCAATTTATAATAATTGCAACTTACTCCTTGACTTTTACAACACATTAAATCTAGTCTCTTTTGTTCACAAATTTGCCAATTACATCAAAAATCTAACATATTTGATAAACTAAAGATTGCAAAGAAATACGATTGCACAAAAAAATAATTCAATTGGGCTTATATTGTTTGTCATATTCCTTGATAATCTTAGTTTCCATCCACTATTAAAACGAATTCAATTTTGTGGAGTTTTCCATCACAAGTATTGAACTCTTAAATTAAAAATTAAAAAATTAAAAGATTAAATGGGACGGGGCAACCAGGGGCGAAGTCCACCGCCCTGTCTTCGACCAGAATACATGATTAACCGGGTAATCCATGCCCTCGTTTGGGGAGGGGGCATGTGTATCGAGTTTGATAGGTTTTTTTTGCTATCTAGTGTTAATGTATTCTTTGACTTTGATTCCATAAGCTATTTTATTGTACTCAGAGAGAAGAGTTAGATGAGACGCCAAAAGAGATTTTCGGAGTAGATCCTCCGTTGCTCAATTCAAAATGGGGATAGAAAGGAAAAATAGAGATAATAAATATCACTATAGAATTGTTTGCTTATACTGGTGTTTATTGGACATGATTTTCCCTGTCATTGTCCAATCCTTATGATCCCAGGTGTTCAATTGTCATCCAATAGGGGAGACCTCCAAGATAATCCAACTTCATATCGAAGCATTTTGTTGCAATCCACTATGCTACTACTATAACAACTACGACTAGAAATTACCTCTATGTGCCAATATATTCAAAGTCCCCTTGACACTCTCGAACACATTCAATAGGATACCAAGGTATCTGAAGGAAAAAGCTAGATCATTGTTTAATCTTCACAATCCAAACAATCTTCTCCCAAAAGGCTTCTTAGATGAAAATTGGGCTTCTGAATCTGATGCTAAATGGTCACCTCTGGATTTCGTATTTACCTTCGAGGTAATCTCATCACCTAGAGTTTTAAGAATCAACAAACTATTTAGATTGAACTGAAGCAGGATTTAGGAGCTTAGCTAACACAACAGAATAGATGATATGGATTCAACAGTTGTTATATGAGCTACACATTCTAGTTCCAAAAGATTTGAGTAATCTGGTGTGAAAATTTGAGTAGTGCACATGTCTCAACAAATCGCATGCTCCATTATAAGGAAAAAGTTTGAAACATAAAAACTTGCAGTTCAACAGAACAAGCAACAGATATGTTCACTAAAGTCCTCGCAGCAGACTTTTTAAAAACTAGCAACAAACTCAAAGTAGCTTCACCAGCTACCGTTGGTTTGAGGAGAGAAGTTGAGAGAACTTTTGATAAGCCTTTGAGGGATTAATAAGAGATTGAGAAGTATGCTAGTGTGTATACTGTATATTTCTGTTGATCATTTCTTTTGCTTTATATATTCTGTAGATTCATAAATGTTTCGTCTATCTTCACTCATGCAGCAGTTTAAGACGGTTATCACAGACTTTGCAAAAAACCAAGGGACAAAGTTTTTGAAAGAAATCATAGCAAATTTTACACCTTACATCACTATTAATAATGGAGAATTATACTAATTTATAGCATTGCTTCAACCACTGTTGCTTCCAGTAGAATTGGATGGTATGAGTTCTCTCAACATGGCTACCACCTGCAACATAGTAGGCCTTTTGGATGGGAAATCATCAACACACTGCAGTGATATCTCTAAGTACCTTGCCATCTCATTGATTTGTTCTGCTTCCGCTTCGTCAGTACCTTTAGTTACTGAAAGTAACTCTTGATCTATTACTTCCATTCCTTTTCCTTCTCTCACTTTCATTTTCACCCACCCAACTAAATTGGTGTCTCCAAAATCCTCCTTATCTGTAGGCCTTTTCCCAGCGAGGAGTTCTAAGAGGATGACCCCAAATGAATAAACGTCGCCCCTTGAAGTGCATCGGAAGCTTTGGTAGTATTCGGGTGGGACATAGCCAGGTGTACCAGCTAATGTACTCACACTTAGGTGAGTGTCCAGGGCACTGATAAGCCTTGCCATACCGAAATCAGAGACCCGGGCTTCCATTTCATTGTCTAATAGCACATTGCTTGATTTCATGTCTCGATGAATAATGTGCGGTATGCAATTGTGGTGGAGGAAACAGAGACCTTTAGCAGCACCTCTTGCTATCTTTTTCCTTTCTTCCCATGTTAAAATT
>CM032629.1:31979539-31992007 GCA_019097785.1 Fraxinus excelsior
GCCCTGCCTTAAAAGGCAGTCTGACTTGTTTTCCCATAATGCAATGTTCACATAAAGTTAATTTTTGAACACCATCTTTTCCAAATACTCCTTGACTTGACAAAGTTTTTAGGCCTTTTTCACTCAAGTGGCCAAGCCTTTTATGCCATAAATCTGATTTATCGGGATGTGTGACAAAATTCACAGAATTGTTAGGTGAAGTGATTTCAGCCCCTATAACATAAATTCCATTGAATTTGAGTGATCTGACAATAAGTTCTTGATTTTTGATTATATTAGTAGAGCCATTCTTAATCTCAATTTGATATCTCTCATCATCAAGAACTCCTAAGGATATGATGTTCCTTCTTAAAGCTGGAACATATCTAGTGTGTTTCAATAGTAAGTGATGACCATTTTTGAATTTCAGCAACACATTGCCAATTCCTTTAACTTGACACACCTCATCATTCCCAAGTTTAACTGATCCTTCATCAAGGTCAGAATAGTTTGATAGATAGTTAATATTGGGTGTCATATGGA
Organism: Fraxinus excelsior; assembly: GCA_019097785.1. NCBI lineage: Eukaryota > Viridiplantae > Streptophyta > Magnoliopsida > Lamiales > Oleaceae > Fraxinus > Fraxinus excelsior. The sequence continues at coordinate 31,980,062 of CM032629.1, forward strand.
AGGAACAACCTGAATCTAAGATCCAGTCTTGTTCAGTACTTTCAGATAAAGACACATAGGCAACCCCAATATTCACTCCTGCTTCTTTATAGTTTGAGGTAGTGGTTAGAGAAGTATTTTCTGAATTAGACACATTCTTTTGGTCATTGGCCTTTTTAAAGCAATCTTTAATAAAGTGCCCAGTTCTACCACAGTAGAAACATTTCTTGTTATTGTCCTTTCCTCTATTGGGTTTCTTGTCTTTTCCTTTGGTATTATTCCATTTTCTTTTGACAAAGTTTTTATCCTTGTTGAAATTGGAATGACTGAAATTGCTCACACCCTTAGTATAGGATTTCAGATTTTTTCCCATACCCTCAACATGGAACACTTCCTTGTGTTCAGATTTCAATCCCAGTTCTCTGGTTAAAAGAGAAATATGAATTATTTCAACAGTAAGGTCACTCCTACCATACTCTAGAGCATTTCTTATATCTTTATATATATCTCCTAGAGCATTAAGTAGACTAACTACCTTCTGCTCATCAGAGATCTTCTCCCCACAATTTGTTAAGTCTTGTGTGATCCTATTGAATCTATCCATATTATCTTCAATATCAAGACTAGGATCAAATTTAAAGCTGAAGAAGAGTCTCCAAAGAAAGCATTTATTTGGTAGGGACTTGTTGAGATACTGTTTTTCTAAGGCAGTCCAAAGTTCAACAGCAGTCTTGGCTTCTCCTACTTTCCTAATCACAGAATCAGATAAGTGCAGAAACATAGTGCTCCAGGCCAGTTCATCTTGTTCAGTTTTTCTATCTGCAGATAGTGTTTCTGGCCAAGATTCATCAATGGCCTTGGCACACTTTAATTGCAACATAAGGGCTTTAATTTTCTGGTGCCAGAGACTAAAGTCTCCTTTGCCATCCCAAATTTGAACATCTACCTTAGAAGTCATAGTGTGTAGTATTGTGTTCAGTGTACAGATATGATACAACCAAAGATATATCACAGCAAGCAGAATCAGATATTCCAATTTATACAGACAATTATTTATAGACAAGGATAATTCACAGATCAATCAATAGAATTGGAATTACAATATAGTTCAGCTCACACACAGTAAGCTACAGGGGGTTAGAATGATGTACCTCTAGCGAAGAACAAATTTCAAAACAGAATTATCAACCCCTGAATCAGATCAATTTCAAGTATCAGTATTAATCAATAGTATACAATGTAATTCAAATAACAAGATTAAAGAAATCTTGGTATTACTTTTAAATTTGCACAGTAGCAGAAATAGGTATTTCAAAAATTTCCCTTTGTAAAAAGAACGAGTTTCTTGAATCGAAATCCTAGTCCCCTCAGATTCTAGGGTTCTCTCAGGGACCCCTAGACAAAGGTGGATTTAGGGGAGATTCAAAGAAACCTTTAATTTGAAGAACGTTTATACCAAAATCTTTAAAAAATTTCAATTGTATACTGTGATACTTGACCACAAAAGCTGCTTATGTTTGAGAAAAGTAATTTCAGGAACTGAATATGCCAGACTAGGTATGACTCGGTGTAACTCGGTGTAAACTCGGTATGACTCAGTATAGCTCAGTGTAAACTCTGTGTGAAAATAACAGATTGAAAACGAGTCAATAACGAGTTAAGTAATATTGCAACAACACTTTTCAAGATCTGTCAAGAAAACCCGATCAAAACAGATTCCAAAAAAAATCGAAGGACAGTACAAAAAATTCTCAAACAGGCAGTGAACGGATCTGAAAAACGAACAAATCAGTAACACCAAACGAGAAAAAAAAATAAAATTTCCTACGCTCTGATACCACTGTTGGTCCCAAATATGATTTCTAGTTCGATTTGTAAATACAAAACAGAAATAGAGATGACAAAAATTAACAAGAACACAAGATTTTTCGGCCCAAAGGCCCCGAGGTTCGGCGACCACTTCTAACGCCTAATCCCCGTTGAGCATCCGTAAGGATAAAGCTCAAATCTACTAAAATCGCCCAAAATAGGGCAAGAACAAGTTTCTGTACACAAACCACAAAAACAACAAAGAAATACACGATCCTTCCTCTACACAAATGAACTCACACAAGAGTTCAATATTCTACTCTCAAATCTCACAATTTCACACAAGAAAAATGTCGATTAAATTTACAGAGACCAATATCAAAGGTAACCCTACTGTAGAGAGTAAAGACGAAAGAGACGAAAGGGCACACGTGAATTCACAGAGAAAATGTCCCTTCCAATGCCTAAAGTCAAAGACACTTTCTATATTTGCAAAGAAGCCCTTGAAGTTCTTTTATTTTCAACATTCTGGATTCTTCTTTTAAGTTGGATCCGGATATGGGCCAGAAGCTTGGGCCAAATAAGAAACATGATTTGGGCCACAATCAAAATTAGCAAACCATTTCCAACAATTTTGGATTGAGTAATTTAAAACTACGGATTTCAAATCATAATAAGGAATCGTCATACTTTTTTTGGATAGTTTCTGGGTCACGTTGGTATAAAATCCTTAGTCAAATACATAAAGCATTGTACGATTGTTTATGAAGGCCTTGAAATCCACAGAATACTTTTCTTGTATTACTCTGTAATTATGGAATCAAAAGCCCAGCCGAAACCTTTTGTCATCCCATCAATGGAGCTTTGACAAAACGCTGTTGAAGCATCAAAGTGAACATTGTCTGAAGCTTCTAGTGGATATTGAGATTTTAAATTGTAACATTTTCTTAAGCTCATAAAATATAGTTATTCTTATGAAAAGAAAAAAAGTAAATACACTCTTTCAGTTTTCTGCACTTGTGATCTTTCTGTCCTAATTCCGTCATCAACCATTAGGACAGCGTCAAAAGGGGATTATTGCAAGATCAGTTCTCCTAAGACCAGGTGGTCCATTGGCATCCGAATTGGCACGACATCCAGTTGTTCTCAAGGTTGATGATTGGATCTTCTGTCATGGTGGCCTTCTTCCTCATCACGGTAAATAGTTGTAGTACTCTATATATTTCTACTTACATCCCGGTAGTGCATAAAATTAACAAAACTTACAGGGTCATTGGTCCTGCTGCAGTTGCATATGGCATAGAGAGAATGAACAGAGAAGTATCTCATTGGATGAGAGGCCTCAATGAGAGTGATGATTGTCCACAATTCCCCTTCATAGCCACCAGAGGATATGACAGTGTAGTGTGGAGCCGTCTATACTCCAGAGACATGTCGGATTTGGAAGATTATCAAATTGATCAGGTAGTCTGTATTATTATTTCACACCCTTTTAATCACTCCATCTCATTACATGGGATCCAAAGTAAAAGGAGTAAACAATACATCTATAAGCTTCTTTTAGTCCCTTTTGTTGAGTTCATTTACACAGTGCTAGCATATTGTCGTTGAAGAGACTTTTTTTGTTGAACAATTGATTCCTTTCAAACTCGCCAAGGGTACAAACCAGATGGCGTATTTTTCTCTGGGTATTGGTACAAAATTGTAATGCAGGCCACTTAATTGATTGTGTCAGTGTTTATGATTAGTTTAGTATTTATCGTTATTTTCTTCCGAAAGAAATATGCTGATACGGCTTAAACTTTGATTTCTCATCAGATCCAATCTGTTCTTGAAGAGACGCTCCAAGCGGTAGGTGCCAAAGCAATGGTGGTAGGGCATACTCCGCAAACTACAGGAGTGAATTGGTAATGAATCTTGTTTGTTTCTTAAACTCTTTATTCTTGCAAAGACTGATAACATCAACATGATGTCCCTTGATACAATAAAAGGCTGATTTACCACCTAGGTGTCCTGTCTTAGGGTTGCTAATTTGCATTGATCTTATGTAGATTGTATGACGATTTGGTTGTTCTGCAGTGAATTTAACTGTACTATATGGCGCATTGATGTGGGGATGTCCAGTGGAGTTCTCGATTCAAGACCCGAGGTAGACTACTTTTTCTTGGTTCAACTTTATGGTGCTAATCTGCAACCTTAACTTGATACGCGTCTATTACGTTGTAAAGTGATTCCCAGCAGGTGGAGATAGAGAGAATATTAAGTAGTTCACTTACTAGAAGTTTTTTCCTAGTATATTCTAGACACAGATAATGTCATCGTGCTATCTATTTGGGACGTGTGCCTAAGAAGAGACGTTTCTCTAGAGAACTACTCTTAATCCTCAGCAATTATTTGTAATACTACTGCTGTAACAATTTCTTCATCGAGATTGATTCATTCATATGCGTCTTCAAGCTTCAATGTCGTAAAATTTAGGAAGAATTGTAGCTGGAGTCCTAAACCTTTCAAATTGTTGTAGACCCAAACCTTTTATTTTTGCAGCTGGGGTCCCAAACCTTTAATGAAGATGGCAGCTGGAGGACGAAATCTGTCCATTCCTCCGTCAGTTGACCAAAAATTAAAATTTTGACTTATTCTGACCATTTTACCCTTCACTTAATTGGTCAGAATAAGTCAAAATTTTAATTTTTTTGGTCAACTGACGGAAAAATGGATATATTCCATCCTCATGTCCTCCAGTTGCCATCTTCATTAAAGGTTTGAGACCCCAGCTGCAAAAAATGAAAGGCTTGGTATAATCTACAATAATTTAGAAGTTTTGGGACCTCAGATGCAAGTCTCCCTAAAATTTATTTGAAATTATGCAAAGGACAATTTTCTTATGATGTTTGATTTGTGTTTCTCTAGGTTCTAGAAATAAGAGAAGATAAAGCAAGGGCAATAAGGAGCAACGGAGATAAACATGGTAGTATGCTTCAAGTTGTTGATTATACATAGAGACTAGGCTTCAAGGTAAAGCAAATATGATGTTTCTTTTATATTATCCACTAAGTTATCGTTTAGCAAATTAGATTTGCTGTCAGCATTACTTTCTCATGCTTTTCTTTCCCATCCATTCACGAGCCTATCCAATGTAGAATCTTAAATAGTTAGACTAAAGTTAACTCTCAGAGCACGACACAAGCACAAATATTCTATGGGAAGAACCAACAATAAGCACAGAGGGAGCGTTTTTTGTTTTACATACAAGAAGCTGCTGTGGTTATCATCATTGTTATGCTTAGTGTATTTTAAGTGTTCACAGGGAAAATCCTGTGGTTGTGCAAAAGCTGCTGCTCTGCTGAATGTAGAATTCATCAAGGGCGAACAATGCATTATAAGTGGGAATTTGCTCGAGTCTTTGAACGAGGCATACAGCAACATCAAGCCAGCCAGCTATGGTGGTGTTGTGAGATATATGTACTTGCTAGCTTTATAATATTAGTGTCTGAACCAGCTTTCTTGATATGCATTTGAATCTTTGGTGTAGACAAGAAGTAGGTTCAGTCCTCCTCTTGTATATAGAATGATTACTTGAATAAATTGATTTGGAAACAACAAAAAATTCTGTGCTTGAGGTAGTATGAATCAGTTTGGGAAATTCTGCTAATGATTTCCTGGGCAAGATCTTTTAGTGTGGTACTAGCCTTTTTAACTCGATATGCCTATTATCAACTGTGAAAAGATGAAAATTAACACGATTTGCCCTTATTGGGGTTAAGAATGCTACTTATCTTATGTTTAAATTGTATGTGATTTTTTTTTCGAAGAAATTGTGTATTGAAAAGGGATCAAACAAGAAAATGTTGACTTTAATGTACGTGGATAGTCCAAACTTGTGCTGACGGTCACCCACCTTCAATTAGATCACTGCTAAGGGATAATTTGCAACAATTGGCCCACTTGACTTTAATATAACACGGATTAGAGCAACCAGTTTAGGCGTTACGATGTGAAAGATTGGATTATTTGTAAGTTTAAATTAAAGATTTTTTTCTCGTCTTCATCCCAATAATCAAATTTTGACACGGCATCTTCATCTAAAATAAAATTAAAAAAAAAAAAATTTAAAAGGCAAAATAGAGGGAATTAATTCCTGTTAAATTAAGTTAAGTGGCCCAATTACAATTGGGGTGAAATGTGAGTGACAACAACTACAATACTCCGAGTCGGAGTTAATTCTCATGCATGCATAAATTAGTTTTAATGGTCGTCACACAAACAAAGTTATTTAATTATTTTTAAATTGAAGGTAAGTGACCTAATTATCGTCAATTGAATTTAGTGACCTAACTACAATTATAGTAAAAATTGACGACCGCTTATACAATTAATCGAAGGTTAAAAAACAGACAATCATGACAGAAATTTAGGGATGGCAACATCGTGCCCAGCATTGCTCGACCCTTTAAGTAATTGAGGTGGGACGAGAAATATGATTCCTGCCCCGAATTCACCGAACCCGCTTGACTCTTTTTATTTTTGTGTTTTTGAACTGAAATCGTATATTAAAATAAAATATTATAAAAGTAAACGAATAATTAAACAGGGCGGCCTGTCCCATCCAGATCTATCCATCGCGTTGCGATAGACGGGATTGAGATGGATGCTTTAACTGAAACGAATTGTAAAGTTAAACGATGAGTTTGGGACAAAAATAAGTTCGATAACCAAATTGAATATGGAGTATAAAGTCGAGTGACCAATGATCCACCTGTTTTGTATAGCCGTTGGGCTGTGAAGCTAACTCCAATGTCTTCATTTCTGCCCAATTTCTTCGTAAATTCCGCCAGCTACTATATCACTATGCAGCTCCCTTCAAATTATTATTGATGCAGTATAACCTTCTTCTGCGTCTTCACCACAACCATTCCCACTCTCTCGATCTCAATCGATCCATACCATCTTCCTTCTCGATCTTCACAAAATTTCCCTTATTATCCACTATGGCTTCTTCATCTCTCGTGCTTCCTTCTATTTCCCTCAGGAGGAGCTCAATTTCGACTAGTAATTTGGGTTTCAAGAATGATATTCCAAGAATTGCCCTCAAGAATTTGGATAGAGGAGGTAGGGTTTTCATGAGCGTCGCTGTTGGATCTCAATCCACTGTCGTTGACGATGCGTTCTTCAAAGATTATAAGCCTTCCCGTGCTTTCCTTTTTCCTGGGCAGGTCATTCTTTTTCAATTTTAGTTCATTTTTCTCGTAAAACTAGTGTATAATTTAAAGGAATACAGCTCAGCGTTGCACAATGAATTGCCAAATTTGTGTGTGTGTGTGTGTGTGTGTGTGAGAGAGAGAGAGAGAGAGAGAGAGAGAGAGAGAGAGAGAGAGAGAGAGAGAGAGAGAGAGAGAGAGAACATTCTTTCATAAATGTTGTTACCTTTCTACCGTTAGCTATCCTACAGTAGTTTTAGTTTTAGTAAATTTGTGAATGAACTTTGCATAATTGAGGGGATTGTTGGTGATTTATTCACTGAAGTGATAAACAGTGTGATTTGTAATGTTTGTTTCCTAAAGGTCTGAAGTTGGAATTCTGTAAAAAAACTGAAAGATGCTCTATAGTTTCTTGATAATGTTTGAAGTTTGAAATTATTAATTGTCATGGTGCTACTACCCTAGCACCAAACAGAAAAACAGAAATCCTGATGTGCTGAATGGGCGTTGATAGGGGGATATGATATCCCAAGATGTGTCTGCAAGCAAGCCATTTTAGTAGGAAACCTTCGATATGATGAATTCAAACCATGTACAAGTGCCAGAATAAAGCTGAGCTTGACTTTAGTGTTCGACTATCAAACTCATGCCACAGACAGAAGTTAATTTCATCTCCCTTCTTCTTGTAGGGCGCACAAGCTGTTGGAATGGGTGTGGAGGCTCAAAAAGTGCCTGCTGCAGCTGAATTATACAAGAGGGCAAATGATATTTTGGGGTAGATTTAATTATGAAACTTGGTTCTGATGGGCATGCATTATATTTTCTGTCATATTCTCATTTGTCCTTCTCTTGATATGAGTTATCCAATGAATAATTAATGTTCATTCATTTCAAGGTTTGACCTTTTGGATGTTTGCGTCAATGGGCCTAAAGAAAAGCTTGATTCCACAGTTCTAAGCCAGGTATGCCATCATTGTTTGCATTTGTGATATTTTCCTGTCTATGTAGTGCTGTATTCTCATCTCTCAAAGTAAATCGGACATGCTCTAGTTGTATTTCATTTTAATCAAATTTAGATTTGTATTTAATGAAGAAACTCAATGAATAGAAAAGAAACAAAGTGCTGGTTTCAGTGAATAACATAAGAAACTTACTAGTCTCATGCTGTAATGGGATCCAAAGACTGGTGGCATGCTCAATTTCATGTTTAGAACCTAGAAGCCTGTGTTTGTGACTGCTATTGGCTGCTAGATCGGGAGCTGCAAGCATTGTCACTTGTAATTTCTATTGTTGCATTGTAATTCTTATTTCTTTGCCTCTATTATATTTTATGTTTTTTTTGTTGTTATATGATCCAGTGGTTTTAAACACGTAAACTAGGCTGCTCGTTCAGTTTTCTCTGTGGAGAAATAAAAACTGAGAAATTCGAAGGTATACTGGTTTCCTTGTACTCATTAGGTGTTTTGCCATAAAGTTTGAATGGATATGTTAGAATTAATTCTATAAAGAATTGTGAACTGACATTGATTATTAACCTTGTGCAATAAGCATATCAGGCCCCGTTAATACTGTTAACGTATTGAATTTATATTTAGAGTACAAGTGTAAATTAGAGGTGTATTTACATGGTTCAGCTTTTGCCACATGTCCAGGGGCTGAGACAGGATGACTTTACTATAGCTAAAAGGGGAGATACAAAAGAGTATTACGCACTCAATCCTAACCCACCCATCCACCACACCCCCACAAAATATATACTAGGAGATAATATCAAAAGGGAAAAAGTACTCAAATTGACACCCTTGCCAAAAGTATCTACACTAGGTGAAACTATATAAGATTCCCATATCTCACCACAAGATAGCCCATGAATACCAGGGATATAACCAAAGTATTAAGGAAGCTCCTATTTATAGAACATAAAAGCTGCTTAACTTTTCTCTTTGATGTGGGACATACAAACTAACTCCTACAACAGATAGGCTATACAAATCGAAGTTGTATTCTATATGAGATTGTAGGACTTTTGTCAGGCATCTCCTTCAAAGCGACTTTTCCAATGGCTCCTCTAAAGCTTCTCATCAAATTTATGAACTTTGCCTTTTGTTGTCATGGCAAAATACCCCTCAAAACTCCACCTTTGATACCATATTAAGTTTTAGGCAAGATATACAGGAGAGACAGAAAACAAGGAACTTAACCGTGTAAGTTCCTTGACCTACATACTGAGACAAGAAGAAGTTTACCTTCACAGAAGGAAATAAAACTAGGAGTATAGCGCAGTAAAACTCAAACCCCTCATAAAGTATATACTACAGCCACAGGATAATACCAAGAGAGTATTAAGTACTCAAACCAAAATCCCTAACCAAAACTGTGTATACTGTGTGAGACTATAAAGAATCCCAAGTCTCACCATTTGATATTCCATACTATGGCACACCCATAGATGGAATTAAAGTACAAAGTGTTTCCTATTTATGAGAGCACACAAGGGGAGACTTTTAATTTCTTTTCGATGTGAGATTCATGTTGTTTCTATTACAAGTGGGACAAACAAAAGACAATTGTTATTCTATGTGTGGTTCTCCTCCCGCAAAACGACACTAATTATATCAATATATTCTACTAGGAAATGTTTCAAATATAGGATCTTTCCATTATGGATGAAATCACCATTTATACACAACTTAGGTTGTTAAAAAATTTTGTTTCGAGAAAGAAGTGGTATGGTCGGTTGGCACATGTGGTGCTTAATTCTCCTCAATCCACACATAAATTTACATGTGGAGGCTTAGATGCTCATGTATCATTTATGTAAGCATCCCAAGGATATATATATATATATATATATACACATAAGGAAATAATTTTTTTTAGAAATATGACAAATACAAACTTAATAGGAAGACATGCGCCTGACCTCTAGCTAGCCAATGAAAGAAAAAGAAAAATTAACCAATTTAGAGCTCTGGAAACTAAAGATACAAAAGATCCACTCTATTTTTCGTGTGCCCTCGTCATGCTTCTACTATCATACGCCAAGTTAGGTATTTTCTTGGCTCCTAATGACCGTTACCTCTGTCCACATTGGAGTATTTAATCTAGGTCCAAAAACACTATTGGGACATCACATCCAACCTCAAAATCACCATATACAAAACCATTTGCATTGCCACGCTGCATTGAAGTAGTCCCCCGTTGTAGGAATCTAGTTGCATATAACTGCTTTTACAGAAAGGAACCCTTACCCCATGTTTGAATGTGGATCATCTTTTCGATTCAATGTGCTAATTTCTAATCCCATGTTAAAATCTTCCTTCTGGTTCATTTGTGCAGCCAGCTATCTATGTCACAAGTTTAGCTGCAGTTGAAGTGCTACGAGCTCGTGATGGAGGTCAGGCAATAATTAATTCTGTGGATGTCACGTGTGGCCTAAGCTTAGGGGAATACACTGCTCTTGCATTTGCTGGAGCTTTCAGGTAAGCTGCCCAGTTTACAAGTTTCATTTATTCTAATAACTCATGTTATTGATATGTGTTATTTGTGGATGTGTTAGTTGCCTTGTACAATTCACTTCAGTGTGTCAATACTTACGATTCCCCAACCTTCCCTACCATTCCCCAAAAAAATAAATTTAAATTGAAATAGTAACATAAACCAGTGATGAATATCAGAATAGGCTTCTTGTACCATTGACTCAAACCTTGACTAGCTAGAGTATTTTTTCCCTTTTGGATTTGATTTCATATTTAGCTTTGAGGATGGGCTCAAGCTGGTCAAGTTAAGGGGTGAAGCTATGCAGGTAATACTACCTATTATTAGCTATTTCAAATTTAAATTTGTATCGCGTGATACTTTGAATAAAATCTTCTTGTTATCATTAGGATGCTGCTGATGCTGCTAAAAGTGCCATGGTTAGTATCATTGGACTAGACTCCGAAAAGGTGCAACAGCTGTGTGATGCAGCCAATCAAGAAGTGGATGAAGCTGACAAAGTTCAAATTGCAAATTTCTTATGTCCTGTAAGTCCACTATTTTGTTTTCCCTTTTGTTTTCTGGGAAAACAAATTATTTGTTTGTTCCAAGTAACTTGGGGAATATTTTTTTTTCCTGAATTTGGCTTGATGGGGGTGTCCATTATTTTCTGGTAGGGAAATTATGCAGTCTCTGGAGGCTTGAAAGGAATTGAAGCAGTGGAAGCGAAGGCAAAGTCATTCAAGGCTCGGATGACGGTATTTTTTCCCCTTACAATATTTGTTTTCTTGCAAAATAGCTGCTGACATCTGCTTATATCGTCTGCACTTAGGTTCGTTTAGCTGTTGCTGGTGCTTTTCACACTAGTTTTATGGACCCAGCTGTCTCAAGATTGGAAGCTGCTTTGGCTTCTACAGAATTGAGGACTCCCAAAATACCAGTTATATCCAATGTCGACGCCCAACCACATGCAGATCCAGACACGATAAAGAAAATACTAGCTCGGCAGGTGAGCTACTGACGCAGTGACATTATTGTTCCCCTCAACATAATCTAGATTACATTTTAATTGTTTATGTTGATCTCGAATCATATATAGGTGACTTCTCCTGTTCAATGGGAGACGACAGTGAAGACCCTGTTAACCAAAGGAGTCGAAAAGTGCTATGAATTGGGACCGGGAAAGGTAGGCCATTATCTTGTTTAAAATACTTCGACTGTTGTCTCTATTCCAAGTATTAGTAACACTAGACACATTGGATCATGTATTAGGTTATTGCTGGCATTGTGAAAAGAATGGACAAAGGTGCTGACATTGAGAACATTGGTGCCTAAGCATGACCACCTCCTCTTGTTGCTTAAGGCACATTTTTATTGATGAGAGTTGATAGAAACTCGAGTTTTGATTGGTTGGGCCAGTGTGGGTCATATGCAATTCAGCTGTATCTGTAAACTGGAATTTTGAGCATTGTATTGACTTGGA
>CM032629.1:31992107-32061480 GCA_019097785.1 Fraxinus excelsior
GCACCAAACCAACCACCAAATGCTTCTTCCCAATTAAGGTCACAGTATTCCATGTATTCAAGGAAGTCCACACACTCGTCGAAGGCACCTGAATCAACATATCTAAAATCACCTTCCACGTTCATCGTTTCATGATTTCCGTTGACCTACAATTATCAACAGGAAATAACATGTTATCAGCTATATCCATAGAACTTCAACAAATTAGTAATCACTAATCAGGCTCGAGTGTTTCTCACATTTGATATAAGTAACATCGGACAAAGACGCTAAAACCATTTAGCCACATTATGCTAGTATAACAAGACATTTGCAAAATGTTTTCGTTATGCAGAGAAGAACATTAAAGACTGGGGCTTACTAGCCAAGAAAAAGGCCCCCAGGACAAAAACATGGATGCAAAATAAGAACAAAAACCTGGAAAACTGCGCCACCATTAGCTTTTGCTTGGATATCTAATGACTTCAACAAGGATAAAATTGCAATTTCATCGTCACCCCTATCAAGAATATCTCCAAGCTGAATCAACACCTGCTGGCAAATGCAGAGATGCAACGGTAAAATCTCTTGTGATCTGATGATAAAATTGTTCACTCGACCAAAATGTAAAACTATTTATACGGTTTTCCTCCAACTGTTTGTAAAAGCATCCAAAGGAATAAGTGAAAGACCTACCGTTTCTCCACCAACCCATAAGTTACTTCCATCACGACTTAAGACGCCAGCCATCTCAAGAGCATATCTAGCTTTGTCCAGATCTCCATGCAAATCCCCAACTAAGATTCATTTAAAAATCAAGTTACATATAAAGAGATTGAAAAATGTAGTATAGCAAAATACATAATAAAACTGAAATTTAAAAATCAACAACTAAATGGGGTATTGGAAAATGCACTATAGGACATGACGGTGTTCTGGTTACATCACATACTTGTTATAATTTTCTGGGCATTCACTAATTAACTTCTTTAGTCCAATACCTTGTCAATAAACATTATAAGTCTGGATTATATAACTGAAAATGACGAAACATCAACTCAAACATAGACGTGTATTGACTATTGAAAAACAAAGTTTATAGATCGTACCAGCAACAATTTTACGACCTGGAGCAGAAACGAAAGTGGGTGGATGACCATTCACAACAATGGGCGATCGAGTGGATGATGATGATGCAGTAGTAGTGATGGTTGTTGAAGTGCAACATAATATATGTGAATTTGAACAAGGGGCTTGAGTTTGATGATGGATAGGTAAAGAACAGCTTAGCCTTAGAGAGACTGATGCTGCAGCAGCAGCCATGAAACAACTACTCATCATCATGCACTCCTTCATTCTCTTTCTGCTTTTTCTTTACTAAAAACTTATTTTGGTTGCAAAATGAAAGAATTACGTAAAGCTTTTTGTTTTGGAGTTCTTAGCAAGGGGATGCAAGTGTTCCACTTCTAACCACGTATTTGGCATCTTTATCTCTTTCTTTTTTTTTTCTTTTTTTTTTCCCAACAAAAGTTGCTTTTTTATTTATTTTGGACTAAACCACCCTTTCGCTTTGGACCTTAAGATCGAAAATTGAACCCTAACATGTTCGATTGTTAAACTTAATTAAAATAAATCAATTATTTCAAAAATAAATAAAATAATTCAAGACGTGTATTATAAAAACATTTTAGTGGAAATTACTCATTTCCCTACATTTGGAGATCCTAATTCTAAAATCAGAATTTATGTTTCACTTTTCAAAAATCAGATTTTTTAAATATAAATACAGATTTTTTATATTTAATTTAATATTAATAATAAAATAAATTTAATTTACATACCCAACCCTAATTCATTTTCAATCCTCATTTTCTCTCACTACCGTCTCTTCTCTCCATCTCCCTCTCTCTCCTTGATCTCACCGGCGCCGCACCCACCCCCGACGTCGCTACAGTTCTACCGACCATGGAGGCTGGCCAGAACCTAGTAGTGACCACCGCCGGTGGAGCCGTGGAGGAGGTCCGTTGGCTCCATTTTGCAGCCACGGCTTATCAATTTCTCTTTGCCTGTTTATTTTTCACAGATCTAAGCCTCGATTTAGGAGTTAAGAATGCTCGCCCTCTCTACCCACCCTCACCGCCGTGCTACATCAGCCACCGTCAGTTTTCAAATCCGCTGCATCCATTCCTCACCCAGGTTCCAGAGTTCGCAGATTCGCACTACTGTGCTACAACAGGGACCTATCGCCACTGTCATCTCGTCTCGACCAGACGTTGCGTCATCTGCCGGTGAGTTTTTCCAGTCCGTCAGCCGCTTGGGCTTATCTCTGGCGGTGGTGGTGTCGCGGGGTTTTTGTCCTTTTTTGTGGCAGTCTTGGGGTGTTGACTGTGGCGGCGAAAAGGGGCTAAGCAATTTTTCTGAGTAGAATCACCGAGAGACGGAATTTGATGCATTTCATTATCATCAACAGGAGGAAGGCCATCTGTGATTGTCTTAAAATCGAAATCTGGAAGTGGACTATTGAGAAACAGGAGGAAGGCCATCAGGGTTTATATGGCCCTGTGCTGGGAATGGGATACACACAGCGTTATGGTGGATATGTGGTGGCGATTGTGGCACTGGCGTTGGTGTGGGTTCAGATCTTGTCGACGGTGGCGATGTGATGGTGGCGTTGGCAGTGTGTGCTTGATGGCGGTCGTAGCGATAATTGTGGATGAGATGGGATGGGATCGGTGTCCGTGACCAATGTCGTGACCTGAGCCATGTGCTGTGACCAATGCCGTGACTTGAGTCATGTGCCGTGACCAATGCCGTGACCTGAGCCATGTGCTATGATCGTCGATGGTGGTGGTCATGGTGGTGAGTGATAGTGAGATGGTGGAGGTGCGGTGGTGCAATGTGGTTGGTCTCGGAAGTAGCGGATGTGTGTGGTGCGATGGTGTCGTGGTCGTGGTGGTTTGATGAGATGGGGCTTGGTCTCTGTGATCAATGCTGTGACCAATGCTGTGACCTATGTGTGACCGGTGACATGTGCTGTGACCTGAGCCACGTGCCTTGAGTTTTGTGCTGTGACCAATGTCGTGACCTGGGCCATGTTTCATGACCTGCGCCATGTGAAAAAATATTGCGTGACTCGTTCTGTGACCATTTAAAATAAACCTGTGACTATCAACAAGAATCGGAGTCATGTGCAAAAATATTCTGTGACATGTACTGTGACCATTTGAAAATAACATGAGATTATGAACAAAAGTGTGAATATTTTTTGTGACATGTGTCGTGACCATTTGAAAATAACTCGTGACTATTAACAAAAATTTGAAACATTAGCCTTATCATGTTATCAATCATTATAAAAAAAAAAAACAATGCGTTGTGATTTGTGACCTGAGTTGTGACTTGTGACTATGACCTGTGACCTTGACTGTGACAATCAATGGTAATCGGAATAGTCGCCGGAACGCTCGCCGGAATAGTCGACGTCGTCGGAAAAGTCACCGAAACGGTCAACGTCGCCGGAAAAGTCACCGGAACGGTCGTCAGAATCGGAGCAATAGTCGGAACGGTCGCCGGAGCTGTAGGGGTGGTGGAGGTGGGGGTGGGTTAATTAATTATATTATATATAATTATCTTTTTATATATTTATATATATAAATAAATATCTATATTTAAATAAACAAAATAGTGTATGTATAGGTCAAATATCTGATTTTTGAAATGTGAAAGTTGTTTTGTCATTTTTGAAATAGGGTAAAGTAAAGGTAGGATAAATGAATTTTTCCCAACATTTTATAGATGATGAGAGCGAAGTACAAGGAAGTAGACCCTGAACAAAGAATTTAAGATCTATTATTCTCATTTGACAAAAAAAATATTTTCATTTGAAGTGTTAGAATTTTAATTGTGAATCTGAACTAGAGAAACAACAACGAATAGGGTTAACTATGAGCATGTTTAAAAGTGCTTAAAAACGCTTTATAATGTGTCTTTCTTAATAGCACTAGACATAGGAATTGATCAAAGATCCATTGATTTAGCCCTATAAATTTATCAAACATCCCTTGATTTATTGGAGCCAGGAAATGTGGAAATTACATTGCCATGGCTATTTAAAGATTACAATTCAAAAAACAATTGTAAGATTTGGTTATCCAAAAATCAGGTAATAATTCCACATTTTAATATTAATAGATAATATTGTAAATTAATTTATATACCTACCCCTAATCCACCCACTTCATCCAAACCCTAATCATCTCTGCACTCTCATGTCTCTATCTACACTCACATATCTCTCTCTACACTCTCTCTCACTCTGGATCACCATCGTTGTGCACAATCTGATGAAATTCAATGGAATCGATAGGTGTTGCAACATGGAACGTCAATTGACCCAACGAGAATGTGAGTACTCAAATGAGAGATGACTTCACAAATTTCAAAAATTAAAGATTTCCATTAGTGGCATCTAATGATTTGTAATGTCAATTTGTGGGAATGCAAACTGGAAGGTGTAATTCTACTTTTTCAGATGTCGGATTGGATGGTAACATCAATTTGAATAACTTCTTCACAATCAACATTACATTTTTTTCTTTAATTCCCACTTATGGCCACATTCGGTAGGGATTAAAATCCAATTAAAATTGAAAATATAGTCGTTATTGGGTCTCGTCTAATAAAAATCAACAATAACGACTAATTTTTCAATTTTAATCTCTACCGAACGGACCCTATATTTCAAAATTCTTTTAAGAAATTATTCTCTCTATTATTTATTTTCTTAATCAAGTGTTTTGATTCTTTTAGTTTTGTTCAGTTTATTGACCTTCGCCCTCCTTTCTCAATTGCTCTCCTTTGGTATCAATTCACAAGTTTCAGCTGTAGATAGAGTTATGGATATGGGGTTTTTTGGCATTTCCAATTGATTGAGTTTATGTGACCAAATCTTTCAAATATGTGACATGTCAAAGTGTACGGATCACAAGTCACAGATTCAAAATATTTTGATCACAGGCATTGGATTAGGTGACAAGTTACAGATCTAAGAGATTTGGTCACTTGTCGTTGGGTCAAGTCACG
This sequence comes from Fraxinus excelsior, assembly GCA_019097785.1. Lineage (NCBI taxonomy): Eukaryota > Viridiplantae > Streptophyta > Magnoliopsida > Lamiales > Oleaceae > Fraxinus > Fraxinus excelsior. The sequence goes on from CM032629.1 coordinate 31,997,169, forward strand.
GTCACACATAACATGGCACGTGTCAATGTGCATAAGTCACATGTCATGAATTCAATAGATTTGATCACAGACCTAGGAGATTTGTTCATAGGTCATAAGTCATATGTCAAGTGCATATATCGCAGGTCACGAATTCAAGAGATTTGATCACGGACCATTGACTTAAGTTACAAATTCAAGAGATTTTGGTTACAGGCCATTGGATTATGTCACGTTACAGATCTAAGAGATTTAGTCACTTGTCATTGGGCAAGTCACGGTCACACGTAACATGGCACGTGTCAAGGTGTATAAGTCACATGTCACGAATTCAAGAGATTTGATCACAGACCCAGGAAATTTGTTCATAGGTCATAAGTCATATGTCAAGTGCATAGATTACAGGTCACGGATTCAAGAGATTTGACCATGGATCATTGACTCGGGTCACATATTACAAATCCAAAAGATTTGGTCGCAGGCCATTGGATCTGGTCATAGATCATATGTCAAAGTGCATATGTCACATCACAAATTCATAAGATCGGTCACATGCCATTGATTTCCTCGATCTCAATGATCCGAACTCATCACAAATTCAATTAACCAGATTTTGACAATGAGAAATGAAGTTATTTGATCTGGTAAATACTCTGTAAATTACACCACTAGAGGCTGTTTTTCAGTTTTAAAAAATTGTTTTAAATTATACTACACTGATGAGTTGCAGATGAAGAAGATGATCAATCACCGACGATGCTTAGTTGATGTTCTCCAACGATCGTTATGTTTTTCCCTCTATCTCTACTATCTGAGCGAGTGATGCTCATTCACCACTAAGCGGTGATCAGTTTGCCACTGAAGTTGTCATCGGCAAGTGGATGCCGACAATTGTAAGAGGGGATAGCAACGGGTGTGCGCGAGGGTAAGTATAGAATTAACACTTGACTTCTGCATTTTTTAAACTTAAAATTTTTGAAAATTGATTTGGTGCATATTTCATGCCTGACTTGTGATTTTTTCCCCTCAAAAATATTTAGATAAGCCCAAAAAAGTAACAATAAACCATTTGTAGTTGTAGGACCAAGGATCCATTTGAGACGATTTTTTATTTCAAAATATGCTTCCCATTTTGAAAGTATTTTTAGATGAAGTCATACTGGATCAAAACTTTCTAAAAGCTAATTTAACTGGGATCCAAGAACTTTTGATTTTTCAAAAGTCACGTCAAACTGACCCCAAGGTGTTGACAGAATTTTCTGAAAATCATTCTCCTCGTTAATTCTATACAACCTCTGACAACATGAAATTGAAGAGAGTGGCATGAATACTAAACTTCTTTATCTGAATCTTCTTCAATTCTTGCAATTCTGCTTCGTTCTCTTAAGTTCTACTGTCTGCTCAAGCAAGGTCTGAAATTTAATTTTTGCATCTTCAGAAAGTTGGGGAGGGGATGCAAGAGAGACTAATTGGCTGAAAATAAGGAGAAATATGGGGCCTATTTCCAGATCACAACCTTCCCAAATGCAGAAGAATACATGAAATAGCGTCAAATTCACTTCTTTAGTTGCACCAAAATAGAAAATAACATAATCGCACAATTAAGTATAACATTCCAACAAGCTCTCGGAAATATCTTGGTCCAAGACGCTACCATAAGCATAACTTGACAAGGAACTTCTTGTCGCATCAACACACGATACAGAATTCGATCTAAAATTAAACCTGTAACCTGAAAATTGGACTCGAAGTTTGACCAAGCATAAACATTTTGACCATGGATCAAGAAATTTGAGGCATTACCATTTACCACCCCTAAATCAGAATAGCAAGAAGTGGGTGGCAACCAAGTTGGTGCAACACTTGTATTCGTCAAACTGCACAGGCTCATCCTTCATGTAGATGGAACAGGCCCTTCATCCTTCTCTACACTTTCAGATGCCTTCTCCTTGCCTGCCGTGGGGGCCTCCACGGTTTTCGCTTCGGCTTTTTCTTTATCTTCCACTTTGGTATTATCTTCAACGCTTAACTTCTCTAGCAGCCCAGCTGTTGCAGAAGCATCTTTATTTTCCTCTTTCTTTTGGGATTCAGCAACCTCTTGAAACGTTTGCATGAAGATTTTGCAGTCTAAAAGAAATCAGAAACGTTATAATACAAAATTAACAACTAAGATAGAGATTAAAAATTTTGACATTCAAGAACACAAAAAAGGAAGTGATATTGAAATAATACGTATACATGGAGGAAGCAAATCTCCCACCTTCAGGGAGAAAGGGTATCACTATTTTACAGAAATTGTATCTAAGTTGGTAATCCCCAAGCAAGGTCAATTCTTAGATTTTACAAAACTAAAATGCATTTGCATCTTCTTCCTTTTTCTATGTATTCTAATGAATTCAATTCAATGAAAAACAGTTTTGCTGTTTTTACAGTCGAAATGCCTTCTTCTGAGCATCTCCAAAACAAACATCAAATAAAAGTGGTTATGGAGATGAGATAGTGTATAAGAAACAGAAATCGGCCACTAAGGAGAGTATTAAAGAGATGAGATGAAATCCATTGGCAACAATAACAATTGATGCTCATATAGTAGGTACAGAGCTTTTGCGTGCTAGGTGCTGGAAGCACTGTTAAAGCTACAATCACCAACAATTATCAACTTTTCGTGGTGGCTATTGTGAGTTTTAAATGTTACATAACTTCAGTGTTCTTAAAGGAATATCCTCAAAACCATATAGCTTGGAGGTACTTTCAACGAGTTGAAATCAGTAACAAGTTTGATTTTCCTGTGCAATTGGAAAAGTCAGCTTTTCCACATCACTTTCTTTTTCATATAGCATGACTTTGTACAAGGATGAATAGCTTTCTAACTACACACGTGGTTCTGTGACACTCCAGGATTAAGGAGTTAATAGACATATAATATCATCGCAAGGCTAGATTATAATCAGATGGCATGTTAAAAGAACAAGCAAAAATAAGTGATCAGTCTCCCTAGATCAAGGATGCCGAAAATCACTAGAACTTATTAGAATCTGCCACATTTTTATCACTAATTACTACAATTTCAACAGATAAGAAACTCAAAAAACCTAGCGCATTAATTTTTCACTAAACAAAACTTATCTAATGTAAAACGCAGAGATTAGTTTTTCACATGAATATGGACTCCACATATAAAAGGTTTGTACGAGAACTGTTAATCATTGTCAGGTTAACGTTTGACATCATTCATCTCCTTATGGAATATAAATACGGTTTCAAATTCTTAACTATAGTACATATCTACCCAATAAAAAGAGTGGGAAGGTACAAGATTGTATATATTAGAACACAGACATAAATGTCAGAGAGAGATACTCTTAATTATGGCAGATGCAGCACGACAAATAGAAATGTATAATATAAAAGTGCATGGTCTCATTACCTATAGTTTTATTGCAGATGAACACACACCCAATAACTCAAGTCAATAATATCTATCCACCCACCTATTCTCAGTTAAAGATATATTCCACACAAGATTACATCTTGTCAATTACATAAATAATGTCAAACTTAAAATTTACGGCTCTATATGTATTCAGTATTTGGTGGGACCATAAGTATCGTCCAACCAAGATTTATTTGGGATTTTGGTAAGTAAAAATTTAAGAGTGATATTTCAATTTAGCAAACATTAGAACAGTATCAGAAACAAGATTTTGTTAGCTGGTTAGTACATTGAAGAATACAAAAAACCCTCGTGTAAACTAAGACCATTAGTTGAAATCATAATATTGGAATGGTATCAGAAATAAGAGATTCTTGGCTGGTTTGAATTCCTATGGTAACTAAAGCCACTACATTTGAATTCCAGCTTAATATTGTACTAATATTGATAATCCAAGTCTAAAGATACTCGTTTAATGAGACAAAGTTCAAATATATAGTAAAATAGATCGCTCACTCATCAAACTGCCATTAGATTTTATTTGTAACGTGAAAGATGATTGAATCACAAGGAAGAGTTTAAAATGATCTATAAGGAAAATGGGGGGCAAAACTCAATCAAGCTAAGCACCTTAATTGGTAAACTCAATATAGAAATTCCTCGAGTCTTAAGAGCACAGTGTAGATGCTGATAGGATATTGTTGTGTGATTGTGTAAATTGATATTTTTTTTTTGGCACTCCAAATCAAGAAAGAAATATAATAAGAAAGTACTAAATGAATTATTACAGGTTATAGAGAGAGAAGCCAGTTGACAAAAAATGGACGAAATGGGTGAACAAATCATTTAATACTTAATTAGTGTGAGTAAAAAACTAGATAAGCAAATTGATTCACCAAGTGATTCTTTTGTGATAATGCAGAATTGCTATCATATTGAATAATAGTAGTCATTAACACCTCCAGAAAAAATACAATTCCGATGCCGCGTCGGAAACTTGATGTGGTGGAGCTCAGTCCCTAGACTTAGGCCAGGAATCTCTAGCCATCAATCGAGATTGACTACCTGATTACCACCGGTCACGTGAGGACTTCCTGCACAGCTTCGGACAAAAATGAAGAATGTGCCACCTACACATACTGACATAACTAGCACATAAAAGAGAGGTGTCTCCTGTAATCTCTCCACCACATCAGGTACAGATTAAGGCCACTTGTCCACCTCTCATAACGGAATGGAAGATTGTCATTATAGCCCTGTGTGCTCCAATCCGCAGGTATAACTCTCTGATCTTTTTCTAGCCGTCTTTACTCTTTTGGGTTTACCTATAAAAGCCTTTCCGATCCGTCACTGGCTTGAGCATAACAGTTTCCACCTAGGTCCCTAGGTCATTTTTAAGTCACCTGAAGTTATGAAGGAGCAGTGACATGTGAATTGCATGCTATCACAATTCATATAAATATATAAGTTTCTAACCTATAAATTTATTTGTACCTGTCAGTAGGTATTATCTTCCCCCTAAACCAAGATGGTTTCCTCAAATCTACAGATGCAGATACATTTTTCTTTTAGTATAGTAAAAGTTACGAGACAACTACGACACAACAGTTAATATATTAGTAACTGAATGAAAAGGAAGTAACCGGATTCAGCCTAGTCGTGTTCATGTTTAACCATGAGCCAATAATACATATATTGACCAATTATAAACAAATGTGTGCCTCACAAAACTTAACTCAAGCATATATACAGATAGAGCTGTTTTCAGCAAGAGATAAGTAGATAAATCAAAATCGGACAAATAATTCAGGAAGATATATACTCGTACTGATCAAAGAAAGAAAACATTAACTTACGAAGTACAAATAGATAATACTTACTCTCTAGAGATGGAAATCTAATACAAAACATTTCATCCTTGAGTTCACCATCTGCAAAATCCGGTGCGTGCCACACACAGGACTTGTCATTCCCTGCATGCTCCTGGACAGTCATTGTCGAAAGAACTGCCCAAACAAATATAAATCGCATTACCCTACCACAACTCTTGAGAAACAAACAATTAAACTACTAATTACTAATTACTTATGTAGGAAATGAAAGAAAAACAAACCGAGATGATTTGCACAGATCTTGAGGGTTTTGGATTGGCGCATAACAAGGCGGACTTTTCCAGTTTCCCTGTGCTTGAGGAACTTGACAGTACCAGCGCCTCTCTCTTTCCACTGGTTTCCGTCTTTGTCAAAACGATAAAGCTTTGCCTTTCTACAAAAATTAATTAATTAAAATTTGAAGAAGTGAAGAAATTTGAGTCATGAAACCCTAAAAAGATGGAGAGAAAAAGTTGGTACAGATCGAGGATGGGCTGTTCGTCTTCTTCGCCAGTAGTGACGGAGACCTCTTCGAGCTTGACAATGGGGGCGACTTGTGCTCCTGTGTCCTCATCCTCCGCTCCTACCGCTCTCTCTTCCTCCTCTCTGTGCTTCGGATCGTTGCTTGCCATTTCTTGTTATCTGTAGAGAGTAAACAGCTATTAATCGATTATTGATAGTCGTGTGACTTTATGTGCGAGTGATCTATAGTGTGGAAATGTTTAAGCTACATTATTTTAGTAATTTAATATAGAACGTGTGGTTGAAAAAAAATAAAAATATTATTGATGTGTTATAAAATATTATTTTATTGAAAAATGTGTAGTTGAAAATAAATAGAATGATGAAAATGAAAATTTTAATACGTACCAAACATGTATATATAATAGGTAGTGTGACTACAAAGTGGAAAATTCACCATTTATTGTGGGAGTTAAATCGATTATCCAACCTTATATTTGGTGTTATCGTAATCACTTAATTTATTTTATTTCATCACTATCATCCAATTTTATATTTAATGTCAGACCACCAAATTTGATTTTATTTCGTCAAGACCGTCAAATTTTATATAACATTTCATTATGACCATCTTAATTTCATATAACGTTTCGTCATGGTCACACAATTTCTTTTTACCATTTTTATTAGTTTGAATAGAGGTAAAATGATAATTTTGTATTATATATATAAAATAAACTTTTAAAAAATAAAATAAAAAATTATTTAAAAAAAGTTACTTAGAAAAATAAAATAAAAAAATAATTTATTTAAAAAAACATTCTTTAAAAATAAAATAAAATAAAATTTTATTTAAAAAAACGTTTTAAAATTAAAAAAAATTATTATATATATATATAAAACAAATTTACCGTTTTACTCCTTTTCAAATTAGTGAAAATAATGAAAAGAAATTGAGTGGTCATAATGAAATGTTATATGAAATTAGGTGGTTATACTTATGGTGAAACGTTATATAAAATTGGGTAACCATGGTGGAATAAAATCAAATTGAGTGGTTATGATGACACTAAATATAAAGTTGGATAGTCATGGTGAAACAAAATCAAATTAGATGGTCATGGTGACACTAAGTATAAAGTTGAATGACTATTGATGGATTTAACCCTCTATAGGGAGTAAACAACGATTATTTCTGTTAATTTCATTTTTTTAAGTACAAGTTCAAAAAATTTCTCTATTTCTTAATCATATACTCTCCTGAAGAAATACGTTTACAAAGTTTGTTTTCAAAAAAGGATTAAATAAAAAGGTAAATATATTGCCATTACAAGTTTTCATCGTTACACCACATTTTAAAATAATTTTCTTATTTGCCAAAATAACTATAAATGAAATGACATAATTAAACCACTGTATAAATATTTGAAAAGTACAAAGAGAGAATATCAACACAAGATAGATTAAAACTGTTGAGGGTTAGTTAAGCGATATAAAAAGGCAAAAAAAAATTAAATAACAAATAAAATCAAATAACAGTTAAAAATAAAATAAACTAAGACTAAAAGTAAATAATCCCCGGCGACGGCGCAAAAAACTTGTTGCATTTTTTATATTGTAAGTATACAATATCGTAACAAGTAATATAATGGACATTTGAATTGGAATTGTTTTTCCCACGAGAACTATACTTCAGACTTAATCTACTTTTACTAACTCATATTTGATAAAAAGACAAACAAAGAATGATAATAGTTGTGCATATTTTTCTATGTGAAATAACTACTTTAAACTAATGGAAAGTATGAGAAGATCTCAAACAATGATTGATAAAAAATTCGCGTATGTAATGAATATTAGAGCAAAGCAAGTTCATCTAATTATCATTTTAATTCCTAATTCAAGATTCTAACATAATGTAGTGTTCAGACGAATTCTTCTACTGTATTCAACTTACCCATTTCGAGTTCTCATTGAGCTTGTTTAACTAATTCAATTTCATATCTTTATATGAATTATCCTTAGTTAAACGAATTATAGTTCTAAGAATTCATATAACAACCGCAATAAATAGTATATGTATCTCTACTCGTTATACTACTTTACCGAATTTTATTATACGTTCTAAGTCTCAAATTCACCTCACGATTCGTAAGAAACTCAAGTAATCATCAAATTATTAACCAAATAATTCAAAGTATTAATCTCATAACAAAATCAACACAAAAGAATATGCTACAAAAATCTTTGAATTAAAGAATCAAATATCACAAAAAAATTACATTGTTTGCCTTAATTTAGAGTTTAGTTAAACATAATGTAAAAGTAAAAATAAATAAACATCTCTGAGCACATCACCGGATTAATTGAATAAAGATATGGAAAAAAATCAACTCTTACACTATGATCTTCTTCTGCTTCCAATCTTTGCTTTAAACTAACTATGTCAACGAGCCGAGCCCGACCCGAAAAAAAGATCAGACTCGGCTCGAGTTTTTTTGGACCCGAGCCGAGAAAAAATGAGGTTCGACCCAAGCTTTCGACCCTAATCTTAGCTGGCTGAGCCAGCTCATTTTTTTATTATTATTATTTTATTTGTAAAATTTGCAGTTTTTACTTAAAAACGAGAGAGAGAGAGAGAGAGAGAGAGAGAGAGAGAGAGAGAGAGAGAGAGAGAGAGAGAGAGAGAGAGAGAGAGAGAGAGAGAGAGAGAGAGAGAGAGAGTATTTCTTTGCTCATGCAGGTTTTGCTAAGTAGAAATAATCAAAGCCGGCATGCCAATTCGTTAAAATATTTATTTTTATTTTATCAAACGACGTCTATAAGAAAAATTCAAACTTGGAAGTTTTCTGTATTAATACCTAGTCTTGGTAAAGATGGATATTTATGTCCAAATCCTACAACATTAGGTACTAAATTTACTATTAAGTTTTTGGTTCTTCCTTTTTCTTGATCATCTCTTTTGCCTGCGTGCTTTTGCTCACCTCCTTATCGCCTAAAAGTTAAAAATATACTAATAAATCGAAAAGATTTGAAATAACTATTTTTGTATGCTCTAGTTGTGTGTTGAACCAACCATTTATTTTCATTTGTTATTCTACAGAAAATTTAACTAGAAATCATTACTTTTGCTTTGCCATAATTCTATTAAACTTGACTTATACATTTCTCAATGTTAATTTAAGTTTTTGGAGGGGATAATTCTGCATGCACAGCAGGCAGCTTTAAATTGAATTTTTAATTTTTTTATACGAGCTGGACACGGGCAGGCTCAGGCTGACGCCCCAAAATGGGGCTCTGGCTGAGCCTCGGCTCGGTACAATTGAGCTCGAGCCGGGCCCGACTCGAACTTTTTCCGAACCGAGCTCGAGCCGTCGAATTTTTTTGCCACCCCTACTTTAAACTTGAATCACGTGATAAATTTCTTATCTTGATTTGACTATTCAATCTCTTGTTGTATCTCTTTTTTTTTCAATGGGTGAAACCCCTAATTTGTGTCTTCTTTAGTCTATTTATAGTTCCCTACACGTCCTTGACCAGATTGGAGTCTTTTTTGGGTTTTTCGCGGCCCAACAACAAAAACCCTATTTGTGCTAGTGCCTAGGCAAGGCGACAGATTTGCAGGCGGCGCCTGGGCGCAATAAATCCGCTACGGGGTTTGAGTCATTGTTGCACTCTACGTCTGTTTCAGTATTTTTATTATAACTTTTTCTTCCAATATTCGATTAAGATGATTCAAAATTCTTTGGAAAGATAACTCAAAGGGCTACAAATTTGATAGAAATAACTCCTTTTCAATTCAAACGTTTATTGGACCAAAAATTGGTCTCAATCTCCAACTATAAATTTGGACATCCTTGTACGGTTGAAAATTGATTTGTACTCACTCCTTTTGATCTTCAGTTGTATCTATTTGACTTCTAGCATTCTCGAATCTTCATCACGACCTTCAACACAACTTTTGAGTATTTCCACTTTAACCCCCAAACTTTGGATCTTGTCATTTTTTGTTGATTTCTTTCAATTTCACTCGTATTCATGGAATTTCACCCAATAACACAATATATAATAAATTAGGCTATAATTACATTAAAAGAATTACGAAATATCACTATTTTGGAGCATGAATAAGTGTATAAAATACACTTATCGCGGTTATAAAAAATGCATGAATTGAATAAATTGAGAATTAAAAATTGAAATATATGGAAATAGGGGGATACATGAATCCAAGACAAGCATTCACAAAGTTAAAACATCATATTTACTTGTTTTCTTAGAGTAGAAATTGGTATAAAAACCATTGAACTATAAAGTAGACCTTATTCCTCATGTGAACGATACTCTTAATTCATAAATCTTATTACTTGTACAACGCACTCGTACGTTTGCGAGTTTCAACCGAACAATAAGACTGCCAACTTGTTGATGTAGCAGAAGAACCTTACTTACGATTTTCTCCAAATGTGAGAGCCGTTAGTACGATTTTCTCCAATTTGGTAAGATAAGACTTTCCACTGTAGATAAGAGAACACTTCTCAGTAAAGGTGTTACTTAGCCGTTGTTTGAGCCCCCATTATTTTGGACTGAAAATGAGTTTTAGAAAAAATGCATTTTGGGAAATGGGGATCAAACAAGGGCTTAATATAATACAAATGTTATAATTTGTTATTTTTAATTGTGGATATAACTCCATGATAAATTTGTAATTTTTTTAGCAAAAAGTTATTTTTTTGTTAACACATTGTAAAATTATTGTGTAGAGTGTAAATTTAGAAGATAAATATAAATACACCATGAAGAAAAGGTCTATTTAAATTTCCCATAAAGATATTGCAGCAACCATCAGTTCGCTATTTCTGCTTTTAGGGTGTCACATAGCGATTAACGTGAAAGATGGATAAACTAATCAAAAACGAAAATTTAATTGGTGATCACCGACGATATGACAATTGGCAATTTTCATGAAATCATTATCTATTGATCACTCAAACACAATTATCGGTAGCGATATCGTTGGAGATTACAAATACACACTCGCGAATGATAATTAATCATCAACGAGAAGTCATGGCGATCAACAACAATATGACCAATGAAGATTCATATTGAAATCAATATTTATTAGTAATTCAAATGAAATTATTGCTAGCGACACAGCTAGTTATTACATACACACTTTCATTAGCGATTGATGATGGCAATATCATGAGTAATGTTAAAAATCACGAATCATACTTCAGTCATCTACAAGAAGACATTACTGATCATCTACGAGAAGACATTAGTGCCACTCACAATTTTTATTTTTTTAAAAATAATATCCTGACATATAAGTTAAAATGTATATTTATTTTTTTCTTATTAATATTATCAATTTATAAATTATTATTTAACTTCTACTTTCTATAGGACGGAATTTTCGATTAGTATCTATTTTTTATATTTTTATTAATTTATTTTTATTTATGAATGCTTTTTTGGCAAATTAAATTTGTTAAATTGTTTATGAAGGGAAAAAATGTTGGGACAATGATGTACCTTAGGCCAAATTTGTGCTGGCCCATCTGGATTGAAGTCCAGTCCAATCTTATGTTATGTTTTAATGGTGCAAAAAGCGTGAACTGATGAAGCTGAAATCGTGTTTTCACTTACCTGATTTATGAACGCCAATGGAGTCACCACGTGTCACATCCAACGCCGTTGAATTGGCGACTGCAGAGTGACCCATTTAAATGGGCTTCTAGGGTTCGAGAAACAAATGAATTGGCTTCGAGACTCTTCTCTTTTCTCTCCAACTGCGCCGTTTGCTTCATGTCCTCCTCTTCTCTTTTGAAATCAAATATACTCATTTGATTACTAATTTTCTTTCAATAGCTTGTAAATCTTGTGTGATTTCATTGTTTGAGGGTTCGGTTCTTGTGTGAACCGTGAGTTGTGAAGAGAGGTCTACCATTTTGTGTAATAATCGGTCAAGTCTGAGTGCTATCCTTTGTAATCTTTACTTTGGTGCCGATTCAAGTTTGTACTATGGTTATTTGTGAGATTGAAGCACTAATGGACTGAGATGTGCAACCTGTGGGTGTTGTTTTGTGAATAAAAGATAAGTTAATTTTCAGTCATTTTCTTGAAGTTCAGATTTCGGTTTCTATTGTTTTCTTGCAGTTCATATTGTGTTCGATTTTACTGTTTATAGTTCTTGTGATTTTGGCTCTTATTGTTCATATTTTCAGTTTAGTTTAATTCTTGATTTGCACATATACTTTGTTATCTTGAGCTAATGTTGTGAACTCCTCCCAACAGTTTATGTTCTAACTAAAAATTATTCGTAATCATTAATTATTTTTAATATTATATATTACATATACGATTTTTCAAAAAAAATAAAATAAAGGCAAAAACATTTAAATTTAAAAAATTGAGGCTCTTCAATAAATTGGGACCTAGGCGACCGTCTTACTCATTTAATGCTTGAGACGACTTTGTTAGACACACATAGTGAGAGCAAATTTAATATTGGTCAATAGGATTTGAAGTACTCGATTAAAACACGGAAACACAAATATGGTAGACTTGGAACATATTTTACCCGTAATAAACAATACTTTATCACGAGAATAGACTTTTAATTTCAAAAAATAGATATAAAACAAAGTTTTTCTTATATCAAAGAGTTTGACGGGATACTATTCATTGCTACATTCAAAGTCATCGTAATTCGTAATAATTATATCATCAACGTAAAGAAAAAGAACAGGCCATTTATAATTTTTATCAATAAATAGAGAATTATCGCGTGGAGTTGGAAGAATTTTAAAATTAACGAACTGATTTGAGTTCGTCGACAACCTCAGTCATAACGGGTATTAAGCAGATATTCAACATTAAGATAATGAAAACATTAATATTTATTAGTTTTATAAACAGGATGAACTAATGAAAATTGTTGTAAAATACGTCGACGTCCGTCCAAGATGGTAGACCTTTTCCACTAACCAGTGGAGTTTGCGTATATACTTATTCATTAAAAAAAGCAGCTTATCAGCTGCTTTTAAGCTTAGCCAAACATGCTCTAATTAGAGTTCTGCATCCAACTGTAGCACAAACTCATGGGGTCCAAGAATAGAGGCCAAAGTAACACCTTTACGTTGTGGCAATTTGCTGATTTTATCCAACTCTTCCTCACTCAGAGACCAATCGAATATTTGTAAATTCTCTTTCATTCTCTCCTTGTTGAAGCTCTTTGTCACCAAACTCACTTCTTGTTCATAAACCCACCTCAGGGCTACCTGCACCAAATAACAAACAAATATTTTCTCGAGTTTTCGATACAACAATTTTTACAGTTTTCGATTTTCCAAAATGCGAACGTTACCTGTGCGGTCGTCTTTCCTCGAGCCTTGGCAATATCTGCTAGCACATCGCTTTCGATAATTCTGTTGTCTCCCCATTTAGTATTGTTTGCACCAAGTGGAGAGTAAGCAGTTATATGAATACCCTTTGCCTTACAGAACTCTCTTAGTTGTTTTTGCTGCCACGCGGGACTTAGCTCAACCTAATTTCAATTAGGCAAAACACGGGTTTAGCGTTGCCCATAATGTTATTCATAGTCGGTGATTGTAGCAGTCATATTGGGTGACAATTTGTTATTTGAGGTATCAGTTTCTTGTAATTCTGCTATCTCAAATAACAAACTGTCACATGAGATGATCATTGGAATCGCTGATTATGAATGGTATTATTCCTAAAAATATATATTCGGAGAGAGATGTAAAATTCACTTGATTATGAATAACATTGCTCCTAAAAAGTAGTCATTTTTTGTGACTGCTTGTTATTTGAATCATCAGTTCTTTTTTTAATCAAATAATGCATCAAATAGCAAACTGTCACCTGCGACGTCGCTAATTATGAATATCATTACTCCTAAAAATAGGTATTCGTGGAGGGAAGTAAAACTCACTTGATTGACTGCAGGAGGAATTTTTGCAATGGAAAGGACTTCCTCTAGCATCTTGCAAGAGAAATTACTGACACCAATGGCCTTTGTGAGACCCAATTTTTTACTCTCTTCCATGCCTTCCCAAACTCCCTTCACATCCAAAGGATGTATGATCTCTTCTTCAACTGGTGTCTTCTGTATCATTTGACTCAACCTCAGTGGCATGTGTATCAAGAACAAGTCAACATAGTCCAATTTAAGGTTCCTACATAGAAATTTATTATTAATTGACCAACAATTATATAATTAATGGACTTGCTAAGAATTTAAGTTCATAAATGTGCTTACTGGAGGCTCGTTTTACAGGTAGGAACAATTTGGTCTCGCTGAGCGAAGCTGCACCACAATTTGGTAGTGATAAAGAGTTCGTCGCGTGATTTGATGAGACCGAGACGTAGAGCTTCGGCGATGGCTTCACCGAGGGGCTTCTCCGATCCGTAAGCGAAAGCCGTGTCGAAGTGGCGATACCCGGCTTTGATGGCTTCTAATATAGCTGTTTTGGCAGTCTCGAAATCGGCCGGAGGATACGAAGAAGTACCCATGCCGATCACCGGCATCGGCTTTTCACAACCGATCAAACTGACTTGTGGGATTGCTGCCATTTTTCGACTTTCTTGAATTAATGTGAACTCACCCAACATATAAATAGACAGAGAATATGAATATCAGCAAATATTGTCATTTTTCTAGCGAGATGATGTTGACTTTGTAGATAAATCAAACTTCAGTAGTGGGTAAATGTAGACCATAATTTTCTCAGCAGTCGTTTTTGAACTTCTAGATGACACCAAAAGTCCGACTTACCCACTTCATCCATAATAATTCATTGAAGTATTGACGAGTAACTTTATTTAGCAACGTTGACATTAAAATAAAATATACGGTATTCAATAAGAAGTACAATTAAATGAATGACTTGATTTATATTTGGTATCAATTAAAATTTAGATTTTAATTTAAATCAAAGTCAACAATTAATTTTAATTCAATATCTAATCGATTTCACAACTTTTCACTCACACATTTCATCAACTTTTATCTAAAAATCTGATTTTAATTTCCACCGAACATGAGCTTAATTTTATCTTTCTCTTAACATATCATTTAGTACCACCTAAAATTGGTGTTATATCACTAATAATACTAGATGTCATTATTTTATTAGACGAGTTACTTGATTATGGAAAATATTTTAAGAGACATACTTCTAAATATTGAGAATTCAGAAGTTTGTCCATCCTAATTTCTTAAAATTTATTTTCAATCACATATTTTATAGGATTTATAATTTTATAAACCACACATTTTATCTATTTTTATCAAAATTTAATAAAAATATGATGTTTATCAATACCAAGCAGGGGCATTAATTATATAGTAATGCTACTTGTACATAATTATTTATAGAATGAGAAAAAACAGTTTGGAAGCGAGAGAGAAAGTGAAAAATAAAAAATGACATCAGTTAAATTTTAATATAATGTCATGTCATCAATCTGTAAATGATTATGTGTAGCATTACATTTAATTTTATAGTATTAAGGGCAATAAAATCAAAGTAAAAAAATAAACACATAAACGAACACACAAGATTTATAAAGGTTCATCTTAAGGTGGGACTACGTCCTTGTAAAAGTTGCAATAATTCACTATCCCGCTCAAAGATCAAGTTGGTGAGCCGTGTGATGGGAAACCTTTTCGTTCTTTCTGTTCTTCTAGCCCCTTTTAGGTTGTTTAAGTAGGTTTGGGCTTCAATAGTCTTTCGCAGCTTAACTCCTATCGACGCCTTGATTTCATTTTTTTAGAGGTCTTGTTGTGAGTTGAGGTCGAGACGTCTAACAAAATACTTGGCCTCTTGCACTGAGAGAGAAGTTTAAAAGAGAAAATCGTGCACCCTATTTTTTTCCAACCCATCTCTTTTGCTTTTTGATGATAATAAAATATTAATTAAGATTACCTAATAATGAAATCAAAATTTTGAGCAAGTTTTCAAATATAAAGACATTGTTTGACAATCGTTAAAATAAAATTCATTTTTTTTCTTAAACTCATTTTCAACTACACATTCTCACGGTAAAATATTCTACAATTAAACTTTAATTTTTTTTCACTTTTTAACCACACATTTTTAGGGACGTCAACGAGCCGACTCGAGTAAAAAAGGTTCATACTTTTTTCGACCCTCCGAGCCGAGCTGAGCTTTTGCTCGGTCAAAAAATCTAGGTTCGGCCCAAAATACAATCTTCCTGCAATATAACACTGGCAACTACTGCTACCTGCTACTCGTAGCTTTTAATTATTATTATTATTAAGGCTCGATTTTTGACGGGCCTCAAATGGCCTGTAACACAAGTCTGACCGTGTGCTTAAGGCTCATGTCGAAACCCAAAATTGAGTTCGGCTCAAGCCTAGACTTGGTTCTATTGAGCCTTGAGTCGAGTTGGCTCGGACTTTCTCATACAGAGCCACGAGTTGTCAAGTTGACGAGCCAAATTGATATTACATATTCTCCAAAAACTATTATTCTAAAACTCTTTTTGAAAAAAAATTAATAATAATTTAATGATGTCAAATAAGGACTTTATCTTCTAGGAAAGTGTCAGTTTCTACGTAGTAGGTAGAGAGTACAAATGTACCAAAAGTCAAATTACCATTTATGAGTACAACATCTCACAATGGTGGGTCTTATTGCGTTTAAAAATATATATACTCATCCATCCATCTCATGTGTGAGAGGTTGTCAACAAAATCACCTCCTCCCACCCCCATTGTACAAGTAGCACGGTTCTTATGAGTTTAACTTTTAGTGCTAGACCACTCTAGGTTGTGAGACATGCTACATCTACATAAAATTTGGTGGGATATACTATATGTATTTAATTTTTTATATATAGAGATGTTCACACCCTCACATGAGGTGAGACCCGCTACCAAATTTTATGTACACCAAGAATTATTCTTAGGTTGTTTCTCCTAATGTATTGACATCATCTATTCATTCAATTGACGATGATATACATTGCCCTTGGTTGGGTCCAAGTCAAAATAAATAAATAATTTTAATCATATATTTTATAAAATTCATAATTTTTCGATTACATATTCAATCAATTTTTATTAAAATTTACTAAAAATGTAATTTTGATAAAATAAAAATAAAAATAGAATATATGACTTAAATTCTATTTTCTTTTGTAGTAGAACCAAACTAGAGCTTAATCTATGCATGAAATGCATATATATTGGAGTGTAAATTCAAATTATACAAGGAGACATTGTTTTTGCTAATTCGAATAAAATATAAAAATCATGTAATTAAATTCTTTAGATATTATGCCATTTCAGTATTTAGATTATTAAAGCAAGCTATTTACAAATTAATTCGAATACCGTCTTTCTAAAAAAAACTATCCATGTATGGAGTTTTGTGGTGGATTTAAAATATATACAACATTCATTTATCTCTTCCTTCCACCTTGAAATCCTAACGCCACAATATTTCCCTATTATCAATGTTTACATAATCAACATGCTATACGCATATATAAATAACAATGTTTTAAAAAGGGAAAATTAGGTCCAATGCTCTAAAAAGTAATCCAATTTGATTAATACTCTAAGTTAATTAAACATCGCATAAACCCCGTATTAATTACTTCCTAAACTTAAACAAAAATTCAAAATCTCCCATTTGACTTCAAACCACAAACGTGGGGCACACACTACAGCAATTGCGATGGCGCTGCACGAAGCATTTGGTCAATGTTTATGCTTTTGGTGTTTTGGCCGACGAGGGATGGTGGGGTGATAGCAATTGGAGTAGCAGGCGGTAGATTGGGTTTGATCGACTACATACTACAAACGCGGTGATTTATCATATTTGGCTTCTCATTCTGATCGTCCACCGTCCCACCAAAATCCTCGTCGGAATCAATGCAATGAATATTCGGACGTGGGTTCGCTCCATGATGGATGTAATTTGTCTCAAACCCAATACATTTATCAACTGAGTTATTCAATTTTTGAATTCAGATTATTGTCATAAATTAGAGAACGAGAGTTTGATTTGATAGGTTTTGTTGGAAACAATTTATATAATCCCACAGTTTAACTTATTCAACAAAGTCTGATTTGATTGGGTTATTGGAGTGGTGGAATTTGCATAAATGATATATGCCAAGGTTATCACTGGTGTTTTGTCATTTTATTTTAAAAAAAATTATCACTTTTTTTTGTAGTGTTTGTCACTTTATTGAATATGTTCGTGTTTGAATTTGATTTTCTTCTATCGTGTATAATTTTCGTTGCTTAGGCTTGAGTCTGCTGGTAGTAGTAGTGGAGGTGACGAAGAAAGAGGAAGGACAATGATTGTCACTTTTTCTGACATTTTGTTGAAACGATTCCAACGTTTCACGTTGTATTCACTTTTTTGGATTTTTGTCATTGTTTAGCATTTGTCACTTTTTTCGCGTTCGTCACTTTTTTTTATTTTCTGTAACCTTTTTTTTTTCAACATTTGTCACTTTTTTCAGTGTTTAGTAATAAACATCACTTTTTAATAAAAGTGTACGCAACTTTTTATTTATTTTTAATAAAAAATGACACTTAACATTAAAATAACATTGTGTCACTTTTTTATATGTATAGAAAAGTAACGTTTGGCGGTGAACTGAGAAAGAGGAGGGACGATAGTCGTATCACTTTTTTTTTTGTCACTTTATCGAACTGATTTCAATGTTTTAAGGGCAATTTACAAAAATACTCTTGTAGAAGAAGCCTTTAGAAAAAATCATATGAAAAACATTTTTGAAATAAAAAATACCGTGTAATAGTGACATCGTGTTAATTTTGTTATTATTAAAAATAACAAACAATATTACTTTTATTCAAAAGTGATGTTTGTCACTCAAAAAAGATAGAAAATTCAAGAAAGTTACAAACACTTAAAAAGTGATAGGACTAATTCAAAAAGTGATATTACACTTAACTTTTTATTACAAACATTTATTAAAAACGGCATTGCACTTAACTTTTTATTATTATTATTATTAAAAAGTGATACAATGTCATTTTTATTTAAAAAAATGATACAATTCACCCAAAAAAGTGATCGGCGTTTCGTCACTTTTTTGAGTTTTTATCATTTTTTTACTTACATAATACTTTTCATATGATTTTTTAAAATATTCCTAATTTTAAGGGTATTTTTGTAATTTGCCATTTAAAAAATCTGGCCAACTTGATCAATTCAACAGGAAAAATTGAAAATCGAGACCAAAATTGGTTCAGTTAAACTTGTAAAATCTCTAATTAAAAACCCGCCCCAAACCCATTAAACTAACCAGATTCGACCCCGATTCAACATTTTGACCATTGACATTTTCTCTTTTCTGGCTTGATGATCGGGTTGATTTTTAAGATATCAATTTGACTGGTTCAACATATATAAATGTATATTTTTTTAAAAAAAATTAAATGTATTTTTTTTAATTATTGTAAATGTGTATTTTTAAATTTTTTAAAAATCATCGGTTTGATCCCAATTTGACCTGATTCAACCTTTCGACCGTTGACCATTTCTCTTTTCTTGGTTGATGGTCGAGACAATTTTTAAAACATTGATAAATAAAAATAATACTACATAGTATCACTAGTGTCAAGGGCTGAGGAATGAATTTGAATGTGAGAAAATCTCATAACTAAGATATTAATTATAACAAATTTCAAAATTAGGAAACAAAGTTTAAAATTTCAAAAATTAGATATTAATTAAAATATATTTATGAAATAGTTAATTAGAATTACATTTTATTAATTAAATATATTAAGGTCACAATTCTTTATAATTTAGTCACAAATTATCGAATTAATTGATTAAAAATTAGTTCACGATCGCAAAGCAAAAATTTTATAGGTCACACATTATTTCGCGGTCATAAATCAAAAATTTTATAGATTACAAATTATTTCACGGTCACAGATAAAAATTTTAATAGATTACAATTTATTTCTCGGTCACAAGTCACAAAATTTATAAGTCACAACTTATTTTACGATCACAAATTGTTAAATTAATTGGCCACAAATTATTTATTGATCACAACTTAATAAATTTTGAGTCACGATCATAAATTTTAAGTCACATAATATTAATTGGTCACAATATGACAAATTTATTAGTCACAATCAACCAAATAATTAGTCACAAACACCATCACCCTATCCCATCATATGCCATCCCACAATCACAACTACAACCACGCAACACCACCACAACCCCGACCACCACCTCACCACCCTAGCCAACATCACA
The DNA here is from genome assembly GCA_019097785.1 of Fraxinus excelsior. NCBI lineage: Eukaryota > Viridiplantae > Streptophyta > Magnoliopsida > Lamiales > Oleaceae > Fraxinus > Fraxinus excelsior. Next base: position 32,017,229 of record CM032629.1, read on the forward strand.
ACCATCACCACCTAACAACCACCAAATAATTAAATCCAAAAATATTAAAGGCACTCAACTGCGCAACCACCACAACCACAAAACCATTAACTATTGTCATTCTCGATATATTCATATATTAGTGACCTCGTCTGATTGACTGCACTCGCATTACACAACAAAAGATAAGTAGAATGAGGAAATATCGCCAACGATTATTCCTAATTTCCTCAGGCCACCATCACTGCCATGACACTCGGCGGTTAATGATGACATAGATTGAGTCATGCACAGCAGCAGTTGTGCAACGCTTAGGTCGAACCGCGCACAACGATGATTCGCACGTGTAGGTTGAAATCGCAAGTGCACGAATCGTAACAAGTAATAAAGTGAATAAGTAAGAGTATCGTCCCATAAGGAATGAAAAATTACGAATAAGTGTCAAAATTTATTAAACGATGATCTATTTGACAACTCGAATATGAATAAATTGTTGGACCAGTAAGTTAAAAATAACAAGATTTAAACAAGCAGGTTAAAATCAGGAAAACAAGATTCTAGAGTTTTCGATTCACCATAACTAGTCATATGCAAATATCCTACTTGAATTAATTATAAGTGTTTCATAATGTTGATAATCGAGTCTCTCTAATTTATTCATTAATCTTTCTCAAGCATCAATGAAATATCTCAATAAGGCAATTTTCTACATCTCTGTGAAAATTCAAACCCAATCAAAATTCATTAAGAACATAAAGAAACCCATAAAGATTACACAAGTCCATAGATATCTCTATCATATAGAGTCCCTTTGGTATTTCAAACAAAGGTTGAAACAATTATTACTTCTCAATCACAAATTGAATCCCAACTCATGTAAACGGTGATCAGTCATTCACAAGCATTAAGTCTTGAATGAGATACTCAACAATCAGAAACAACACTAATTAATTCAAGTAAGAAAGATTCACATAATCATAGTTAGGCTATATCGCAAACTCTAGAAAATAGAAATTAGTTCATGCTAAACTTGAAGAAAAACTTAATAAAATAGTTTGACATTAAGAACTTGAAAGAGTTGGAAGTAAAAACTTAGAAAAAATTATGCTTCCTATCATGGTGTTGTCTTCTTCTCCGATGCATTTCTTCATCTGTTCTGTGTCAAAACTTCCAGCCTCTGTTGTGTTACCTTCTTCCCTATTCTCGTGTGCCCTTCAGGTTCTCTAAGAACTCCATTCCTTTTGTCTTTCAATCCATCAAAACAAGGAAAGAGAAATCAATCCTCGAATCCGCCTCCTCAATTCTGCAAATTTTCAGCCGTATATTATGGGCCATTTTTCAGTAGGAAAATGTGGAAATTTCAAATTTTCTATCAAGAGAAATTGTAGCACGTTAAATCAACTTTCTACAACTTCCTGAATCAGCTCAATATGATGTCGGATGAGGGAGATATGGTAAGAATACTAAAGACGGCGCATATAAGCTTCCAATTAGGGATTGATTTTTAACCCCAAAAATCTTCCACTGATTTGCTCCCTTCATTCCCGTGTCTCTTTTCTTCTTTTTGAGCTGCGACAAGCCCACTTGAATTGAGTTATAGTTTGGGCCTTGGGCTTTATCATATCTTGCTTAATTTCTACAATAAAATCATTAAAACCACAATTAGAATTGGTCATTGTTCAACTATAGAAAAAATATCATTAACAATTCCAAATATGCTTTTGTATTAGCAAATAATCATGAACAATCAGCATTAAAAATGTACTCGTATACACTCTATCACAACCCCCGACTAGCTTATTGCTAGTTCCCAGCATGTCAAGCGAAGAAAGAGTATTACAACCAGTCCCAAGTGAAAATCATTTACACAAATTAAGCAAAAAATATTCAAGCACATCAAACAAAGCATTCAACAAAGATCAATATTGCTATCAAAGTTCGTCTATCAAAACACAGTCCCAGAACTTATGTGTGTGTGATAAGCCCCTAACCATCTTTCCATCAAACCCAAACACATATAATGTCGAGAACATCCCAAACAAAAGTTCTGTTTGCAAATATTTGGTGTAATATTCAACAATAAATCTGTTGCCAATTGAAGTATTAAAGGTTGAGAAAAATTGTCACAAAAATATATGGAAAGAATAATTGCTTATGAGCAAAAGTGTAAAATAATAGGATTGATCTCATGAGAGGTTGCCAACTAATAGGAGCTCAACCATTCAAACCACTAACCCACTTAGGATCAAAAGGTCAATAAGAAAGTTGTAATGGAACCGAGGTCAAACTGAAAGGAAGGATAAGAGAATTGAAAAAGGATCAGCTCTCAAGTATATATTGAGGATATTCACCAACTTGTGTACTCAACATGGCTCTTGGACTTCTTCTTGGTTCAAAACACATTTTTTTTTGGCTTTGCAATAACACACCTTGCTTCAAAATATTTTTCATGCCTTTTCTTCAATTATTTCCAAATTTTTTTTTTGTTTTTTGTTTTTGTTTGAACCAGAAATTACATACTCCCCATACTATATATTTGAGACTTGAAGGTAAGTGAGATGTTTAACTTAGGCTCAACCTCCAATGTGGAGTGAATGAGGAAATAAATGGCTTAACAAAGAAATAGCTAAGGTTTTAGCTCAAAGTGGTTTTTATTGGATAAAACATGGGTTGGCTTAAACTGCTTCCTAAATTGACCTTTATCATTTCTTGAGTATAATCAGACCAACATACCACAAACCGTGTAATGGCATTCCCATTAGTCAACCAAATCGGTGTCGATGGCTACATCAATTATTGGTTGTGCACTCGTCACCGGAGGGATGGTAGAGTGAAGTGGAAAATGATTCGGTGTGTGTGGTGTATTGGAGGAAAATTGATTTAATTTTATAATATTAAAAAAATTAAATCATTATCTAATTTTTGAATAAAAAAACTTTTAAATCTGATTTTTGAATTGAGCATGAGAAAATCGCACAAGGGATTAAGTATCACCCATTTCAAAATTAAGAATATAAGTTTTAAATTTCAAAAATAAGGTTTTTATTAAAATTTATTTATGATTTAATTAATTAATTAATTATATTAATGTCACGGATCTATACAATTTGGTCACAAATTAACCATTTAATTACTCACATATTATTTTTCGATCACAAATCAAATTTTTATGTGTCGAATTATTTTACGGTTACAATTCAAAAATCTTATAGGTCACAATTTGTTCATCGATCACAAATTAAAAATTTAAAAGTCACAATTTCTTTATCGGTCACAAATCACAAATATTATAAATCACAACTTATTATATAGTCACGAATTATCAAATTATGGTCACAAATTAACATTTTTTTGGCCACATTATTTTTTGGTCACAATTTACCTTTTTTATTGGTCACATATTGTTTATTGATCATATGTTAACCAATTTAATGGTCACAATCAACCAGACAATATGTGACAACCACCAACGTTTGCGACAATCACCTAGCCACCACCTCCAGCAGCAGCAGCACCACCTTCACGGTCTAATAGCAACATCACCATCTCAAACAAACCAACATCACAACCTCATAGCACCACTCTCACCACCTCTAACAAACTACCACTTTCAACTTCAAAACCACTATCGCCAACAACAAGATCCATCGTTGCCGCGGCCAACATAATCGACCACGACACAAAAATAATAACCACCCCCAATCCTGACCACAGCACAAAAATAATCACGACCATCACCGTTGCACGCATGCACACACACCCAACCACTGCACCACCATCGCACCCACAACACCGCAGCCACACCCACCACCACAGTCGCTCACAACAGTCATACCCATAAAGCTCTTTATTCCCACCTCCGCACTGCACACGTCCATCACCACCGCACCGCAGACCTCCACCGTACCACTAAAAAAAAAAGAACGTCTTGAAAATGACAAAGATGCTGCTGTGAACGGTAGCATTTTCATTGGTCCCGACGACAAGCTCGCTGTACGAGTAGAGGAAGAAGCGTCGGGGGCGGCGACGATTTGAGTATAGAGACGGGAGATAATCACATTAAAGAATGGAGAGGAGATGGGAGAAAATTTGATTTTAGGGTTTGGATGGAGGTATATAGAATATAGTGTAGGGGTGTGTATACAAATTAATATATATTGTTATTAATATTAAAATATTAATTTATAATAATTAAATGAATATCTGATTTTTGAAAAATGAAACTTCTTACCTGATTTTTGAATATTGATTTTGAAAAGTAGGATTTTATGTAATTTTCCCATTGAGCATTTTAAAACTCTAGGTAGTTGTAATTTTCCCGTTTGAATTTGAATGTCTAGAAAGGGTCCCGTTATAGAGAAATGAGCCATGCTTCGAATGGGCCCAAAAAAATAGAATTACAACCTATCATAAGTGCTAGCCAAATAGGTCAAGCCTCATTTGAAATAGGAAGTAATACTTGAGGTGGGGCTACAATTCTCATGGGCTTATTCATGGGCCTAGTGAGCAACTTGCTTCACTCCACATAATGGGCCTTCACCTTAACATGTTTGGGAGCTGTTAGAAATAGGGGTGGGCATGGGTTAGGTTGTGTTGGTTTTTGCTTCAATCTAAACTCAACCTAACGTGACCGGTTTGATCAAAATTTAACTCAACCAATCCCTATAAATGTTGAAACCCAACACAACCCAATCAAGTATCGGTCGGGTTGGGTTTGGTTGGTCGGTTTGTGACGATTTGTCAACACAAATTAAAGTCATCTAATTTTCTATTATACTAAATTTAGATAGACAATATTAAATAGTAAGTAAATAAATAAATAAATAAAATTATCTGCTATTTTATTTAATCCACTTTAATCGAGTTTACAAAGAATAAAATGCATTTAACATAACATGAAAAGCTTATACTATATTTATTGTGAAAATGATAGTAAGCTCCTCCTCTAAAATGTATCAAGGTAATTACAGTGACACTATTCACTCATACTTTTTTAGGTTTTTTTTTTTTTTTTTTTAAAAGTAGTCGAGTCGGGTTGGGCGGGTTTATTCAATTTTCATGAGTTAACACATAACCCGATCCGATCCGATCCAGCCCGCATACACACCCAACCCACCCAACCTGTGTAAAAACAACAAAAAAACCAACCCAAACCGGTCGGGTTGGTTCGGTTTGGGCGAGTTCAGTCGGGTTTTGCCCACCTCTAGTTAGAAATATTTTAAATTATAAATAGTTAAAAAAGAATGATTAATAAATTCATAATGCTTAAGAATTTTTTAAAATTTACGGATAAATAGTGACTTGAATATTTATAAACATAAGCAAAATATAAATTTAGCTCCTATTTGATACTGCTAAAAAATATGATTAAAATCTAAGTTAAAGTTAACAATTAATATTAATCAATTATTTCATAGATCTCACAACTTTTTAACCACACATTCCATCAATTTTTATCAAAATCTATTCATAATCTGATTTTAATCTCTACTAAACAAGAGCTTAGTCTTGTATACAAATGTGCATATATACTCAAATAAAAAATGAAGGATTGAGGAGATTTTTTGAATACCTATTTTACCCTTACATATTTAGTTATAGGTCCAATATACCCTTATTTAATTTACAATTTTGTCCTTCAAATTTTTGCATTTTGTCTATGACCTTATTTAATCCTCATAATTTTCATGCATTAAGTAAATTTTGTAATTTATAATGTTAAACATGATTCTCATATTTCGGTCAATTGATTTTCAAATAAAATATAATTTATGTATAATTCTTGATAATTTATAATATAATGTTAAACAATATGATTATTTTTATATAATTTTTTTTTCCAAAATAATAATAATATGGAATAATGCTTTTTTATTCATTATTGAACATGCGTTATTGATTTTATCTTCATTGAAATAAGAAAAAAAAAAGAAAAGCTAAAAACTCTTACACGAAGAAAATGAAAATGATTAATCTACTTGTACAAAATGGTGTACAAAATGGTTGACAAAATCGACACTTGGCGCCCCTCCAATAGAGGGGCGTCAAGTGTCGATTTTATCAAATTTTTTGTACTCATAGCATGACTCAAATGAAAATCATATAGCTATAAGGGGAATCCAAGGTCAATAATTTTCAAATAAATCGAAGGATCACACAAAAGAAATAGCATTCATTACCCATAAAAAAATAAGTTAATTATATAATTTTTTGTTCATCACAGTTGAATAAGAAGTAATTAATTATTTGAAAAATCGGTGATGAAATTCTAAACCGATTCTGAAATTTATGCCCATTATATAGAATGAAGATAATTCACATGTTAACATTATGTACGTAATATTAAAGCAATAATATCAATAATTGAAACCTGGGAATGGAAAACTTTTAGTTTTCTCTTATACCTTTATATATTTTACTTTTGACAACCATGCCTTCAATTATGAAGTACCATATTCATTACTAATTACTAATTATATTCAAAAACTTAATATTTTAATATTATAAAATTAATATTATAATATTATATTAATTCCCAGTGTATTCCAAAGTCAAAATACAGTGAAGTAACTATCAAGATTTCTTCTTGTCTTTTTATAAACTGGGAATAAAACGTCAACTCAGAGTTTGCGGGACAGAGTAAAATGGGATTTTTTCAAAGTAAAAAATGCCTTTTGTTTTGGGGTCATAACCAATCATTTGTATTGGCAAAATATCAATTTTTCATCTGGCCAATTTTAATTGGCAATTTTTTGTACTGCACAAACCTTGTCATTGACCTATTTTTCTAATAAGGACGTGTTCGGTAGAGATTAAAATTCAATTTAAATTGAAAATATAGTCGTTATTGAGTTTCACTCGTCTTATAAAAGTCAACAATAATGATTAATTTTTCAATTTTAATTCGATTTTAATATCTACCAAACACATTCCAAAATTGATCGTAGGAACTGATGTGGGCGGTCCCACCATTTGTTTAGGTTATTTGACAAATTCTCGATAAAACTCGTAGTTAAAAAGTTTTGATTCACTCGAAAAGTATGGTTAAAATTAATCGTTAAATTTGCTTTCAATTTTTTTAACAACTCTCGTATTCCAAATAAGTAATTAATTTTTCACTACCCTAACAATCACCACCAATTATCTATGCTCTCATTTGATTTAGTTAAAATCAATTTTTTAGTAAATTTTGTAAAAATTAATGAAATATGTAATCGAAAAGGTTATAAAAGTTGAAAATGAGTTTGAGGAAAACAAAATGAAGGCCAAACGAGGGCTCGTAATGTTTTCTCCTCCTCGAGAAAATGAAAAAAAAAAAAAGTGAGAAAACAAAAATTAAACCGTCAAAAGTTTATCCTTTCGATTGTTACGAAAGTGGAAAAAGCTAGATCCAAATGCATAGAGACGGTGACGTTTTAAAAGAAAATTTGACTGCTTTATAGTCGTTAGCGGTAATAAGATTAGGATGAATAATGAATATAGTAATTATTCCTTGAATTATAGTCTTTTTCTTTTATTTTAGTCGCTCCAGTTTCAAACAATTACACTAGTGGTCACTCGATCAAGAATATTAATGTTAAATCCTACATGTCCGTATCAAATGCCAACGTATTTCCAAATGATTTTTTTTTTTTATTACATCAATTAGCAAAATTCACTGTTAAAAAATTCTGAACAAAACTAAAAATCGTATTTTGTTTTCTCATATGAATTAATTTGTTATTCACCGATGAATTGATACATCGTGCCACCGTTGTTTTACATAAACTAAATATCGGCACTTAGTAGATCATTTCTATTTGTATATAAGAAATGATATAAGTTAATTCATTCAAAATTAGAAATTTTCGAAATATATTATAATAATGTGAATGTTATATAATAGAATGCTATGTTAAATTGATGCCCATGTTGACATCTCTATTAACAATTTTGTTACACTTACATCATGACTGACATATTTGTTTATACTCTTTGATACATCATACGGTTTTAACAAATTAATGATCTTGATTTTGACACTTCAAAAGTGATAGCTCAGGATTAAGTAACAAAGATGGGGTGAATTTATTTTTAAAACTTTTTCGAAAAATTAATCTAAAATCAAGCAAGTAAAGACTAAATAGATTAATCAAATAATAAGCACAAATATAAAAGAGATAAGTAAAAACGATATAATTGTGGAGGTTCGATCTAAAGCAATGATCTACTTCTTCCGTTACCAAACTCTCATACACGAGTAAGTCATTTTCACTATGCTGACTGACTTGTAATGCAATCCAACATTTTATAACGCTTCCGATGACTTACAAGCAAGGATCACTGATCATTATACAATATTAAGCTTTACGAGACCTCAACATGACCCACACTATTGAGTTTTACGGGATATCAATATGACATACACGTTGACTTACAATAAGGAGCACCCGATCCTTATACAATGTTGATCTTTAAGGGATTTTAACACGACCCACGCTTTATCAAAGTGATTTTACAATGAAATTCATCCCTTGATAAATAAATAAAATAAGTACTAAGAGAGGCTAACACTTCAATGAATAGTAATAAATGATAGCTCAAGTGTTAGATGAACAATTTTAATAGTCAAAAATTAGATTTAATCAATTAAAGTGTTTCAATGAGAAGATGAAGAGATAAATACAATGTAGGTTCAGAAATTTTCTCAAGAAATATCTCTTTTAAAATGGATTATTGTAATAAATTAAGTACAAAGAGAGAAATGAGCAGTTTTGATGAATGTGAGGATTTTACAAGTTTAGTTCAATCAATCAAAATTTCAATATGAAGAAGAAAAATTTATACAATGTAAGTGCAAAAATCTTCTTCAAAAATATATCTCTCTTTCAATGAATAATTTGTGATAAATTAAGTACTAAGAGAGAAATTAGAAACTTGATGAATATGATGTTTACAAGTTTGATTCAATCAAAATTTCAATATGAAGAAGTACAAAAAGTTTATGTATTGTAAGTGCAAGTATCTTATTCGAAAATGTATTTCTTTTAAAATTGATATAGATAAATTAAGTATAAAGAAAAATGAAAAAGTTTGATAAGAGAAATAATTCAAAAAGTTTGATTCAACAATCAAAGTTTTTGTTATAATGAAATGAATGTGAAAATGTAAGTTTAAAGAGGGGTGTTCAAATATATTTATCAAAAAAGCATTCTTATAGTTGTTGTTATAAATGTAAAGTGAAATGATATTTATAGCAATCAAAACGCAATAAATTTTGCCAAATCGGATGACCAATCTGGTCGATCGCTATTTCCGGATGACCAATATAACCGTTTGTACATGAAAAATCAAAAGTCGGAAAGGTCAAATTTTAGATCGTTGGAGACGTCGCCAATTTTGGTCGGTCGACCGCCACGCCGCCCGGTCGACTGTTGATCGTTGATTTTTTTGTTTTTTTTAGAGATATGATCTAAATTCAAGTATCACTTTGAAAGATTAATCTTACTTTTGATCAAAATTATTTTATGCAGGTAATATGAAATTAACCCTTCGTGCACAAAATGATTTTTGAACTATTGTCATTCATTACTAACTATCAAAGTGTTATACTTTTATGCATGATTTTGAAAGCCTAATATTTGATCTTGCTTCGAAGTTTCTTTTTTGTCGACTCTTAAACTCTTGATCTTATTTGACGTTTGACTTTAATGTTTGACTTCAATCTTGACCTTCTTCATGAGCCCAATTTAATAGTCTTGATTTTGATCTTTTAGCCCCCGTTTGACACCCTTTAATTTCTATTTCTCTTTCTCATTCTCTTTCTCATTCTTCATTTCAACCACACATTCTCCAAATAAAATAATATTATACACAAATCAAAAACTTTTCATCACTTTTCTACCACACATTCTCACATCAATTACTATTACAAAATTTCTCTTCACCTAAAAATGGGTTTCAAACAGGGGCTTAAGCTCTCGTCTCGAATTATTTGACTTGAATGCTTAACTTTTACTTTGATCTTCATTTCGAGTCCAATTTATGATATGTTGATTTTGATAATGCTTGATTGATTTTAACATTGAATTATCATCACTCAAAATCAATTGTTAGAAATAATATTAATTTTGTTTGTTATAATCAAAATATTGATGATGAAATCAACCATAGGTCAACACAAAGGATGTCAAACTAGTTGTACATCGTGAGCATACAACTAGCTTAATTCCTCTATTAATACCTTTACTTATGTGACGGACTAACTGCAATTTAATATTCTTCATTTGAATGTTTCCATCATTAAGGACTAGGGGTGAAAAATGTGAAAGATTGGAGATGCCGTTGGCAAAATATTTAATGGTACGCTAAACACAGGTTCAAAGTTAGGATGAGAAGAAAAAAAATGAGGAGGATTAAATGTTAGTTTATGTGAGAGAAGGGCCATCCCCATAGAGTAATGCTACTTGTATATCATAACTTACAGGTTAATGTACGTAATGATAACATGAAAGATGGAGAAAGAGAAAAAACAGAGGAAAAACTATGTTAGTTAGAAGTCGGTTAATATAATCTACATCATCCTTCTGTACCTCAATTTGTTAACATTATTCCACCCCAAATCATTTTTTTAAATAAGTTAAATGGGTGGCACAAAAACCAGCTAAAAAAAAAAAAGATGAACTTTTGTTGGAAATTGGTAATTATAAAGTTGGTTTGATCAACTTTTGACTAGTTATGTAAGTGAATCTCGATAGTCGGACGTAAGATTTCTTTGATCAAGTCAAGTGTGTTATACTCTACAAGTAGATTAATATAGTATATTTCTTTTCTCAAAATAAATTTTTAGTGAATGTTATTTACTAAGGTCAAAAGATGTCACTTGAAGTTGTAAAAACTTGATGAAAAAACTGATGAAAAAATGGAAAAATATAGGAAAATGTTGCGCTTTTTTATATCGCAAGTGTACGATATCGAACAAGTATTATAGTGGACCTAAAAGTCCGGATTATCGTTCCCACGAGAATTATACTTTAGTACTTGATATATTTCTCCTACTACTATTTGATGAAAATAAACAAACTTTAAATTCAGATTATAATGAATATGGATGTCTAGAATAACTAAATTCCTAAAAAGAATGAAAATTTATGAAAGAATATTGGAGACAAACAAATTAAAGATTCAAATATGCGAGAAGTATTAGGGTAGAACAATTTCACCTAATGATCACCTTAGTTATCAATTCGAGATTCTAGCCTAATGTAGTGTTCGGTCAAATTCTCCTACGGTATTCAATTTACCCCTCTCGAGTTCTCATTGAGCATATTTAACTAAATCAATTCCATATCTCTATGCAAATTCTCCTTAGTTAAACGAGTTAAGACACTAGGAATTCATATAACAACTGCAACACTTAGTATAGGTATTTCTACACGTTATATATCGTTACCGAATTTTATTACACGTTCTAAGTTTCGAACTCACCTCTCGACTCGTAAGAAACTCAATAGATCATGAAATTAATTGCCGATAATTTGAAACATTACACACATAATAAAATCAACACATGGAAGAATGAAAACTTAGAATTCATGAATTTAATAATTAAGGGTTTCAAAAGATTACATTGTTCACCCTAATAATAAACTTAGCTACTCATACGTAAAACAACGAAATAAATAACAAAATTTGGATATATCACCGGATTTAAATAATACAAAAGATGAAAAAGATTAAGCTCTTGCACCAAGATCTTCTTCCGCTTCCAATCTTTGATTTGGGCCTGAATCCTTGATATAATTCTTCTCGTGAATCTCTCTTCAATCTTGTGTTTTTCTCTCAATAATTGCAAAGTGTGGACCCCTATTTCGTGCCTCTCTTAACTTATTTATACTTCTCATACATCCTTAGTCAAGTTGGAGTCCTTTTTGTGGGTTTTTTCGTGGCCCAAAAATAACCTACTTTCCTTCGCGGCGCAGCGACTTCCAAGCTAGGTAGCGCTTGAGCGCTACAAAACTGTTAATTTTTGTTTTCAAGCTATGGTGTAGCACTTGAGCGCTGAGTTTTTTTTTTTTTTTTTTTTTTGCTTTGCTCTTTCCGAGAGCTTGAGCACCAATTTTCTGCTCCATTTTTCATTTGCTTTGCTTCAAAAAACCATTTGTCACCCTTTTATCATTCTTTCAACCAAAACACTAGCAAATACATTAAATTCGTTATATAATCAACATATTAATCATACAAATGAAGCTTCAATGGTACAAAATTCGTGTGCAAAACACACTCATCAAATACTCCAAAACTTAACATTTTGCTAGTCCTCAAGCAAACACATACACAAAGAAAATCAACTAAAGGAAAATACGGTACACAACTTAGTTAGATAGCCTGCCGTTAACTCACGATTGAGATCAATGTATCACATTTATGAATGAATTCAAAATTACATAACAAGAGTCAATTTTTCACTTATCACATGCAAACGGGTGTGTGTGTGTGTAAAAAAATCAAGTACAATGTCGACATTCACAATTTAGTTAAGTTTCCCATCCCAAATGGACAATGTTTTCTTTTATGCTATCCCAACGGTGTATTCCTAAGTTCAGTTTCATTCTTTCATATCCTTACACCTCTCGCATTTGGCTTCGTTTAACCGACAATATCAACAGTCTATTCATGTGATGATTCTCCCAAAAGTGAGTGTTCAATAAACTAGCTCACACTAAGTGATTCAAACCCACTAGCTATCTAAAACCCCAACAATGAACATCAATTTTTTTTGTTAGCCCTTTATTAACCTCACCCATATTCCTCTTCTTGACCCTTGTAGCGAGCTTTTAGTGGGTAACTCCCCAACTTTTGAATGCCAAAAGGGTACCAGAGCATAAGATACCCTGCAGACTTAATCACTCTAGTAAAAAAGGTACCGGCGTGAGACATAAGCTAAATTAGAGCAGTTTTATTTTTTTATTTTTTTTAAACTCAAGCACAATAAGGGGGGATTAGATTCCTAGCATAAGGTCATCACTATGCATCTACTAGAGAGTCGAAACACTCCACACAAATTTTATAACATGCACAAAATCATCACAATCATAAACCATTTCCTTCACCGGTTAAAATGTTTCAAATATAGTTGTAGTCAAGGGATTTTGTGAATCATGGGATACGAGGTTAGCATCTAGGTTACGTCTATAACCTAAGCATGTGAACCTCATGTTCGTGTAAAACACTCTACCTCATTTCAGTGCATAAGTATCATCACATTTGTCATGGATAAGCGAAAATTAAGACTCACGCACATAATTTATCATCATTCACAACTAATCCATTCTCTTAGCTATATTCATCATATAAGCACGACTATCCAAGTCACACAAAAGGCGTAAATTCATAAAAGAAAATGAAGATGTTTTTATTTATTTATTTATTTGAATGAAAACTCACAAGTCAGTCACACAATCACATAAAACACAGGTAATAAACCTAAAATAACTAGCCACGCACACAACACATAAGCTGACAAATAAATACCCCCAAACTTAAGGTAAACATTGTCCCCAATGTTAAAAATGAAGAACATGAAGGGGGACTTACCTGAGAAGACATTAAGTGTCTTTGACATCGTCGACGGTATCTCGAGTAGTGGCCGAGTGGGGAGTAGGAACAGGTAATTGAGGCGGTTGAGGGAATGTGTGGTCAGAGTAGATGGAGGCTAAGACAGAGTTGAAGTCATTTTGATACTCAAACTGTGCATACATAGAATGTCGCATCGAATTCAACTGCAGTTGCATCATACCCAACTGGGAAGCAAGGTCCGATGGAGAGTCACCGACAGGCTGTGATCGACGGGAACGTGATGGCTGCCCGACAGATGTAAGTGGGGGACACTAGGGGACTCTGTTCGACTGTAGAATTTCCAAACACGCTCCCTTGTAATTACTGGTCTCGGGTGAATGACCTCTTCAGACGGGTGGGTGACAACCCCCCCCCCCCTTCAAACATAACTCATATATCATAGACGGGTGCCCAAAACCACCTGTAGTGGAGCTACGCAGGGTATGCAATAAATTGTTATGGATAATCCGCCCCACATCAATAGACAACCCCATTGAAAACTTCAATTTCTTATTTTAATATTATTCAATTCTTAAATGGCGAAACGTGGAGGTCGAGTTTTGGCCTAAGCAAGTTTAGGCGTAGCCTAGGTGTTTAAAAAGATAAAAAATGTTTACTTATTTTTTAATGTTATTTTAAATTTTTAAATCAATTTAAAAATTAAAGGAAAAAAGCATAAAAAAGTGTTGAAAGGTGTAAAAAAAGTTAAAAATGAGTTAAAAAAAAAAGAAAAAAAAGCACGCACTAGACACTTCTGGACATGAAAAAAATAAAATAAATGAAAAAGGCAAAATAGCGCGAAACGAGGTGTTTTGATCTGACCTTGCGCTTAGGCGACGCCACTTTTTAAAACACTGGTTTTATAAATTGATAATGATATATTTAACAAAATTGATAATGATTTAATTATACGACATTTTCAAAATGTGAAAACACGACGAGAACAATTATAATAATGTAGCGTTACTGTGTTATATATTAAAGTGTAAAAAAAAGCGCGCGCTAGAGACGTCTAGACGTGAACAAAATAAAAAAAAAATGAAAAAAAAAGAAGCAAAAAAGCGCGAAGCGAAATGTTTTTCTTTGACCTTGCGTGTAGGCGACGCCATTTTTTAGAACAATAGTTGTATAAATTGAGAAGGATATATTTAACGAAATTGATAATGATTTAATTATACGACATTTTCAAAATTTAAAAACATGACAGGAACAATTATAATAATGTAATGTTGCTGTGTTATATTACTTATAGTTTTTTTATTATATAAATTTTACCGACACAAACAAAATATTCTAGCTCTGTCATTGAAGTAGACTTATCAATCAGACTATTTTGATGTATTACGACAAAGAGATTCCCAATAAATGTCTGGAGCAACTTAGCTTCAAACTTAGGTTAATGACCCTAATTGTAATTGAATTTTAAATACGATTTCCACCAGGTCATTGAACTTTATCTGACGGTTTCCACCAGGTCACTGAACTTTACATACGGTTTCCACTAAGTCACTGAACTTTATACATCTTAAAATGTGGTTAATTACCTCAATCATCACTGAACTTTACCTAAAGTTTTCACCAGATCACTTAACTTTAAAAATTACGCGGTTGGTCACTGAACTTTCGAAATTGCAACCACTTCCATCACCAGAAATTCGACATCACTCACAAACGTGCCACGTAACATATTATGTTAGCCACACCATCAGTTCCGTCAAGTTTTTTAATGGAAGTTAGTTCAGTTATGGATGGAGTTTCAGTTTCGAAAGTTAAGTAACTAACCACGTAGTTTTTAAAGTTCAGTGACTTGATGGAAACTTTCGGTAAAGTTTAGTGACTATTGGGGTAATTAACCCCCAACTTTTGGAAGGTGACTTTTTTTAAACTTGTTTACTATTCAAATATGTTGTGTCGTTCACGACACATCTCAGCTTCTAGAAGGTGACGATTTTATAAACCTGTTTGTCTTAGCATTTGTTATTCATATAGGTTGTGTCAATTCAAGACGTAACTTTTTAGCAGCTGTGTTATTTGCACAAGACTTTTCAATTTCTATAAATTTACTCCTTTATCATAAATTTCATCAACTCCAAATCTTCTTCTGCAAAAATAATATTAATATCTTTCCTACATTATTCCATGTTCTCCATTTCCATCTCGAATGTTATTTTCTTGCATATTTAAGACATCTTCCGGTTCAGAGAGATCATAACATTAGTAAGTTCGTTGGTCAAATATTTGGAGTGCTACTATTATAAATCGATGTCGTTATATCTTGAGAGACGAGCGCCAAAAAATCGTCAGGACTAATTGAAAGATTATTATCTTAAGGAGAAAGAGTCAAACTCTTGGCTTGATCATTTCAATTTTTAACATTGTTTTCTTCTATTTGAATTTTAAGTAAGTCGAAATTCTGTCCAAATTTTTACTTATGGCAAGGTTAACGTTTGAATATATTTATGCACTATAATTATTATTTCTTCCAACATCTTTAATGTCGAGGTGAGGGCTAAAATTACTGTCAACATAAAACAAAGCAAAAGGCAAAATTGGGATGGGAGCATCATCACTCCATGTAAGCCTGCCTCAATGATGTTTATTCTTAGTGGGCCTTTTCCACTCATTTTTTTAAATTCAATTTCATCCTTTTAACCAGTGATGACACCATACAATCTGTATGCCTAATCTTAATCATTCATCCACCAATCTTAACCATTTCTCGTCCCTACATAACATACTATATAATATCGTGTCATTGTGTGTGTAATACTATGATTGACTGGGACCATTGCCCATAAAACTAGTTCCTCATTCGTTTCTTAACAAAACTGATTCTTTTTAGGGTTAAAATCTAATTCGTCTATGACTTTATACGTTGCTCATAAATGGTTTATGACCTTCGTTAAAGTGATAAATCATACATCGAATAAAAATAAAAATATTGATTTATATATAAGGACTTGTGACACTCCTCTTAATAAGATTAATAATTTAAGAAGTAACTCAAGTCTTTATATGTTCATCAACCATCATTTCAAAATCTCATTAAATGTAAATAAATTTCAATTCACTTAGTTCGTATTTGACAACAATTATTAGAAAACTATTTTTTCCACTTACTCATTTCAACTACACATTCACACAAGAAAATATTATGTTCGTAAATTTTAAAAACATTTCCTACTTTTTAACTATACATTCTTCTAAAAATCACCGTTCAAAACTTATTTTTTCCAAATAACAGTTGTAAAAAGGGGGCTAATTTTGCTGATTCTTTGATGATCCAATCTTATCATGATCATGTCCAATTAACCTATTCGACAAAAGATCCAGGTGACTTGACCGTCAACATTGCCTAATTACACTTTTTCATCTATAGTTATCGCTCTACGCATGTATTCTCTGTCCACTCTTGCTGACTTAAGCACTGGAAATGTGACGGAGTCACCCCTAGTCACTTGTGTTGTAGGTACTTTGAAGCTATAAACAAAGTCGAGTACATCATGTCAATCGAGGTTGAGCATATCATATCATATAAAATTCACACTCTGTTGTGAAAAGCGGTGGTGATATCAGATTTCTCAAATACCAAATTGTTATAGAAAATAAGAGATTATATCCACAATATGAAGTAATTGATCACATGAATGAAATAAAATAATTTGCAAAGAATGAAAAATTTATTATAATATGGAGAAAGAATACATAGATTTTGTATTTATAATTTCTCTAACGTAATCTAAAATACAACGAAGAGCTAAATATATGTAGGGAACAATTCAAGTCCTAGAAGTAGATTTGTAGATGATATAGAGTGCCCAAAAGAGATTTAACACAAATTCTAACTTGGCTTTCAAATAGAACTTCAACTAGAATTTTCCAAGTATATTTTGAATAGGATTCCAATGGCATTCCAAATAGAATTCTTCTTAATGTACAATTTAATTGAAACTCTCAATTATTTTCAATAAAGAATTCAGGTCACACCCAATTTCTAATAACCTCCATCTTAACACGAATTTTATTGCAATGAACAAACTTCAAAGAAAAACTTTCCATCTGGAGACAAATTTTATTGTAAATAATAAACTTGAATTCTTCAAACGAAAAACACAAATGAACTTCTCCATAAAAAAATTCCAACTGAAAATATTTTCCACCTCTGCTACCCCAACTAGGGAGGCAAAAGTAATCTAATGATCTTCAAACAAGGTTGAAACAAGTTCTGTAACAGAATCACAATTGAATACATCAAAAGAATGATCTTGATTAAAATCAACACCCTTAACTGCATTCGACCAACAACAAAATCAACATAATTGTACCTATGTGGAATCTTGGCAAAAAAAAAAATGGGTTTATTTCTAACAACTAAATAAGATGACACCGTCAATAATGGCGACAAGACTGATTTACTCATATTTTTCAAAATTCAACTGAGATCTATTTTTATAAGAAGACCCCAAATAGACTCCAACGATGTAGAAGCCAACTCTGATATAGACGTTGCTTCACATGCAACTTGCTAATAAGATATTTTCACAAACTATAATTGCTTCAATTTTAACCATAATGCAGTGACTTACTTCTCACTAAAGAATATTATTTGAAAGATGAAGATATATTTGAGAAGGGACATTTCGATCCCTCCGTTATTTCTCCTTCATAGACAAGTTGTAGGCATCTTGTCAAATTTCAACAACGAACCGTCCAAATTTATCTGTGCAAGTGATGCTCGCACATTTACCTGCTACAAAGAGAATCTTGTATTGCAATCTAATAGCGGAAATCAAACTTCGTAGTTGTCATCAAGAAAAACTTCGATTTTCCCAAGATTGTCAAACCAAAAACTTTGATATCAGTTTGTTGTGAAAAGTGGAGATGACTCCGGATTTCTCCAATACTAAATTGTCGGAAAAAAAAAAAGAGATTATAGTCACAATATGAAGTAATTGATCAAAAGAATAAAATAATTTGCAGAGAATGTAGATTTTATTATAATATGGAGAATAAATTCAAAGATTTTGTATTTATAATTTGTCTAACTTAATCTAAAATACAATGAAAAGTTACATATATATAGGGAACAATCTAAACCCTAGAAGTAGAGTTGTAGATGAAATAGAGTGCCCAAAAGCTTCCTTGTCTTGATCTCTTCAAGTCCAAAACAAATTTCAACTCGATTTTCGAATATAACTTCAACTAAAATTTATCAAATAAATTTCGAATAGGATTCCAAAAACATTTCAAATAGAATTATTCTTAATGTATAATTTAAATAGAATTCTCAATTATTTTCAACAAAAAATTCAAGTCACACCTAAATTCTAATAGGCTCATTAATTATAGGTCTTGCTCTCTCCTTTCGCAGTTCACTTCGTGTATTATCAAGTACAATTTCTGGTAGGATAAAAAATCCTTCCAAAAGTCATGATCATAACATGTAAATGATGTTCCAACCAAGAGTGCACCAATCACTGTCCTCCTTGTCCAGTTCCCCAAACCCCTTAAGTTCTCCAAAAGCATTTGAAGAACTCGTACAATAAGTCTCTACTCTAGTTCAAACCTTCGATGTCTGGCCACGCCTCGAACCCAGAACAATGCACTAGACTTTTGTACTCAAGCCTTAAACCCTATCCTCACAATCAGTTGCAAGCAACAAACAATATGTAGAAATGAAAGTGAGAATTTTTCATATTTTGAATTTTCATTTTATAGGGATCTAGGGTTGTACGGATTCGAACCGTAGACCTTCTCGGGATAACAGATCAAATCGTAATTATTCATCTAGAACCAAATCAAAATCCCTTTGATATAATGTTATTTGTAGGCCTATGCGCCCCTAAATAAGCTTCAAGAGGATTATTTTGCAAGCTACTGTATCAAAAAGTCTACAACATGTTGGGAACGATAAACCATCATCATGGACTAAATGTGTTAATTAATAGAAGATTGAGATCGAGAAAATAGTCGCATAAGCAAAGATTGAGGACCTTTGTGCAATTAAAAAGTGGTACAGTAAAAGAAAATTGTGGTGACAATATTTTTTAAGGCTTTAGATTTCATCTTAAAAGATCAATCTTATTAAGAAAAATAGCTTTAGCCCTTATACGTTGATTTATATTCTGAAATTTAACTGATATGAGATTTATCCTTTAACATGTTCCAACAAGAAGGTAAATCATTTGAGCAGACCAATCTTGAAATTCACACGCTTTTTTTAGTCTTTTTGGAATGAATTACTCTTTAGAACTTAATGGACTTTGATATCATATTAAGACCTGTGATTTATCTTAAAATGTCTATTGAAATTTGGATATAACTCAAATTCCTTTGTTGAAATATTTGAAGTATTGAAGAATTCTAATTGAAGTACACATAAAGGAGAATTCAAGTTTGGAATACTATTGGAATCGTATATCAAGTTGAAATTCTATTTTAGAAGCTCATTGAGAGTTGGAAATTAGTATTGCACTTAAAGAAGAGTTCGGAACTGAGAAAAACACATTTTGGAATCAATTTGAGGATTTCTATCCGAGACGCAGTGCCTAGGCATCAGGTCGCGGTGCCTGGCTGTTTTATTAACAGCGGGTTGTCGCGCAGGCGCTAGCCCCAATGCCTGGAGGGTAGCGCCAGGTGCTATCACGCTGTTTTCAGTTTTTTGCCGTTTTATCTCATTTTTCATTTTTTGACTCAATTTTTTAGCATCCTACTTCATCAACAACTCTACTAGGAAGGTTTGGACGTTCCCTACATGTTCCCTATCAATATTAGGTACTTCTATACAATTTTGTAATGTGAGATATATGGTTACTAGAATTATATGATTCATTGTAATCTTCTCAATTTCTCTATTATTATTGAGTCGATAAAATCTCTTAATTCATCTGTCATATTTTTGTCTTCTTTTATTCTTTTATTTTTCATCTAATACTTCATTATTTGCCATATAATTTCAATAATTCATTCTTGTGGTTGGTTTCATCAAGAGATATTCAAATAATACATAATTCTTGTATTTCCAACATTGCTAACAGTGATCCGAATATATTAATATTTCTTCTAACAAAAGATATTTTGGTTGTTTCACAACAAGTGGTATGAGAGATATTGTGGTATCTTGTTTGTTTCACAATAATGTCAACCTTATTAAGAGGAGTGATCCAAACTTTTATATGTTTATCTATATTTCGGTATTTAATCTATGTGGGATTTATTCTTTAACAAACATAACCACCAGTTCTATAAACACATTTAATTTTGTAATTTTTCAACACCACCCTAACATAAAAACTAACCAACCAAATATCAATAACACCCATGTTTGAACCAAATTATTGTAGAATGAGAATGAAAAATATAGTCGTTATTGGGGCCACACAAGAGATAGAAAATTTGAATTTAAATGTTAATGTGATGGATAACGGTCATATTTTTTATTTTAATGAGATAATAATGTAAATCAAACGGGGGGCTAAAAGTATCTAAAATGCAAAAAATAATAATTGAAATAAAATATAGTTTGTCAAAAAATATTTTGAAAAGAATAAATTGTGGATACCCTTAGGGATGACAAAAAAGCTCGGCGACTCGAACGGCTCGGGCTCGGCTCGAGCTCGGTATAACCGAGCCGGCCCTAGCCGAGCCCCATTTTGGGGCATCGGCTCGAGCCCGGGCGAGCCCGTTGCCCAGTCGAGCCCACCATTAAAAAAAAAAATAATAATAAATTTATAGAGCTGCCTCTAAGGGCAGCTTTTCTACAAAGCTGCCTACAAACATTTAATTAAAAAAAAAAAATTCAAAAACCCGAGCCGGCTCGACTTGGCCCGCTAAGGCTCGGTGCAAAAGCTCGGGTCGAGCCTCATTTTTTTGATAGGGCTTTGCTCGGCTCGACTCGACTCCAAACTAAAAAGCTCGGTAAAAAAAAAAGTTTGAGCCGAGCCCGAGTATTTTTTTCGGCTCGGGCTCGACTCGTTGACATAGCTAGATACCCTCGAATACCCTCTTTTTGTGATTGATAAAAAAAGTCACTATTAGACTTTTATACAAGTGTTTAAATTTTGGATTTTGCTACTTGTACATCAAAATTGTACATAAATGGTTACATAATATGATGTGGAGGAAAAAGAAATATATTGTATACCTCCCGTATTGCGGTAGAATTAATCTATTTGTACAGAACTATTTAATTTATAAAATTCTTACACCCTCTCACATGAGAGTGGGTCCCCCGCAATAAAAAAGAAAAAAACCTCCCTTGTGAGTATCTGTAGAGTTTATGTGTTTGTACATGTAACATGTTTGATTTCGGTATTCTACTGACAGGAGAAACATTTTCACGCTTTCCCTACAGAAAATAAGCATGGGGATCAAACAAAGTTGCATTTTTCTTAAAAGCACCCATTTATCTAATTCTTTGTCTGTCCTCTGATTCTCCCTTTGAACTTTTGTCTAATCCATAGTACTACTCCCTTGTTGCTATGCCACCAGTATACTTCCTTGATCGACCATTCAAATTTCAAGATTCAACAAAACGTAGTCCGTTAGTAGTATTATACATCACCCAACAAAAACTATTCAATTTCCTTACTGTTCCTATCCCACGTTCAGTCCCTCCTTTTCCATTTATAAACAAATCAATTACTGAGAACAACTTTTTGTAAAGCATACACTCCCCTGCTTTGCACAAAGAAATTCTCATCATAATAAGCACTCTCTTTCTGCACCTTTTTATTTCTCTCTCTCCCAGATACACAAGTGCACTCAATGCTGCCTTGTTCATTTTATATACTCAAAAGTAAGAGTTACAGGTTTTTTGAGTTCATCCAATGGAGTTCGCTACAATCAAGATTCTTGCTCTGTACATGGTGTTTTCTTTTGTTATGGGAGCTGAACAAGGCGGATATTCGTCCATAAAAACGGATGCCGAGGCTCTTCACTCCTTCAAGAAGATGATTCAGAGTGATCCCAATGGAGTTCTGTCAGCCTGGCAGCTTAAGAAAGATCCCTGTGATTGGTATGGAATTACATGCACTCTTGGAAGAGTGACAGCTCTTGATCTTGCTCAGTCTAATCTTGTTGGTCAACTCTCTTTTTCTCCTTTTTCTTCATTAGATATGTTAACTGCCCTAAATTTGTCTGCCAATACATTTGCTATAAATTCTACTACATCTTTGCTTCAGCTCCCTTATGGATTGAAACAACTTGAACTTTCTTTTTCTGGGCTTGTAGGTCATATCCCTGAAAGCTTTTTTGCTAAGTGCCCGAATCTTGTTCATGTGAATCTTGCTTTCAATAATATAACAGGTTTTCTACCTGAAAATCTTATGTTGCACATTGATAATTTGCAAGATCTTGATCTGTCTTACAACAATATTTCAGGTTCAATATCATACTTGAAAATTGAATCCTGCAATTCTTTGTTGCGTCTAGATTGGTCTGGGAACCAAATGATTGGTTCTCTTCCTGCTTCCTTTTCAAACTGCACAAAACTTGAAGAGTTAATTTTACAAGATAATTCACTCACTGGGGAAATCCCGCCTTCTTTTGGTGAACTTACGAGCTTACAAAGATTAGATCTTTCTCACAATCATCTCACTGGTTGGATCCCGTCTGAATTGGGAAATTCATGCAATTCACTATCGGAACTTAAGCTTTCTAATAACAACCTTACTGGATCAGTACCATCCTCGTTCTCATCTTGTAGTTTCCTACAACTTCTTGATTTGTCCATCAATAATTTAACCGGTCCTTTTATGGATTTGATCCTGCACAACTTAGGGTCTTTAGAGACCTTGCTACTTAAAAGTAACAGGATCTCTGGAGCATTTCCTTCTTCAATTTCATCGTGTAAGAAATTACGAGTCGTTGATTTCAGCTCCAACATGCTTTCTGGGATCATCCCGCCAGATATATGCCCGGGAGCTAGTTCACTCGAAGAGCTGAGAGCACCAGATAATTTACTTTTTGGATCAATTCCACCTCAATTATCTCAATGTTCACAGCTAAAGACCATTGATTTCAGCATAAATTACATCAATGGTACGATTCCAGCAGAACTCGGGAATCTTGAGAATCTAGAGCAACTGATTGCCTGGTACAACAGCTTGGGAGGGAATATACCGGCTGAGTTGGGAAAATGCAAGAAGCTGAAAAATCTTATTCTGAATAATAACCATTTAAGTGGCAGAATCCCAACAGAGTTGTTCAATAGTGTTAATCTGGAATGGATTTCACTCACAAGCAATGGACTGAGTGGTGAGATTCCACAAGAATTCGGGAATCTAGCAAGGCTAGCTGTTTTGCAACTTGCAAATAATAGCTTGAGTGGTCAGATACCGAAAGAGTTAGCAAATTGCACCAGCTTAGTTTGGTTGGACTTGAACAGCAACCAGCTAAGTGGAGAGATCCCGCCTCGACTTGGAAGGCAGAATGGATCAAAAGCACTCAGTGGAATTCTCTCAGGCAACACATTGGTTTTTGTCCGAAATGTGGGCAATTCATGCAGAGGAGTCGGAGGGTTGCTTGAATTCTCCGGCATTCGTCCTGAAAGGCTGTTACAGGTGCCATCATTGAGAAGTTGTGATTTTGCACGATTGTATTCTGGTCCAGTTCTGAGTCTTTTCACCCGTTACCAGACTCTCGAGTATCTTGATCTTTCTTATAATCAGTTACGAGGGAAAATCCCAGATGAATTCGGGGAAATGATAGCTTTACAAGTTCTTGTGTTGTCCCATAATCAGCTATCGGGGGAAATTCCCGAGTCTCTAGGTCAGCTTAAGAACATGGGAGTCTTTGACGCATCTCATAACAGACTACAGGGGCATATTCCAGACTCCTTTTCACAACTGTCTTTCTTGGTGCAAATCGATCTCTCCAACAATGAATTGACGGGACGAATTCCATCCACGGGGCAGCTTAGTACACTTCCAGCAAGCCAGTATGCAAATAATCCAGGATTATGTGGAGTTCCATTGCCTGAATGCCAGTACAATAACAATCAGCAGCCTACAACAAATCCAAGTAGGGATGGTAAAAAAGGTGCTGCTACATCATGGGTTAGTAGCGTTGTGATTGGGATTCTTATTTCAATAGCTTCTGTCTGCATTCTGATTGTGTGGGCAATTGCAATACGTACTAGACGTAAGGAGGCTGAGGGAATAAAGATGCTTAATAGTTTACAAGCATCACAAGCTGCAACAACATGGAAAATTGAGAAAGAGAGAGAACCACTAAGCATTAATGTTGCAACTTTTCAGAGGCAACTGAAGAAACTCAAGTTTTCGCAACTGATTGAGGCTACCAATGGATTCTCAGCAGCAAGTATGATTGGCTCTGGAGGATTTGGTGAAGTATTTAAGGCAACATTGAAGGATGGATCAAGTGTTGCAATCAAAAAACTAGTACGATTAAGCTGCCAGGGTGACAGGGAATTCATGGCTGAAATGGAGACCCTAGGAAAGATCAAGCACAGGAATCTTGTCCCTCTTTTAGGGTACTGCAAGGTTGGTGAAGAAAGGCTCCTGGTGTACGAGTTTATGGAATATGGGAGCCTTGAGGAAATGCTCCACGGGAGGCCAAGGGTGCGTGACCGAAGAATTTTAACATGGGAAGAAAGGAAAAAGATAGCAAGAGGTGCTGCTAAAGGTCTCTGTTTCCTCCACCACAATTGCATACCGCACATTATTCATCGAGACATGAAATCAAGCAATGTGCTATTAGACAATGAAATGGAAGCCCGGGTCTCTGATTTCGGTATGGCAAGGCTTATCAGTGCCCTGGACACTCACCTAAGTGTGAGTACATTAGCTGGTACACCTGGCTATGTCCCACCCGAATACTACCAAAGCTTCCGATGCACTTCAAGGGGCGACGTTTATTCATTTGGGGTCATCCTCTTAGAACTCCTCGCTGGGAAAAGGCCTACAGATAAGGAGGATTTTGGAGACACCAATTTAGTTGGGTGGGTGAAAATGAAAGTGAGAGAAGGAAAAGGAATGGAAGTAATAGATCAAGAGTTACTTTCAGTAACTAAAGGTACTGACGAAGCGGAAGCAGAACAAATCAATGAGATGGCAAGGTACTTAGAGATATCACTGCAGTGTGTTGATGATTTCCCATCCAAAAGGCCTACTATGTTGCAGGTGGTAGCCATGTTGAGAGAACTCATACCATCCAATTCTACTGGAAGCAACAGTGGTTGAAGCAATGCTATAAATTAGTATAATTCTCCATTATTAATAGTGATGTAAGGTGTAAAATTTGCTATGATTTCTTTCAAAAACTTTGTCCCTTGGTTTTTTGCAAAGTCTGTGATAACCGTCTTAAACTGCTGCATGAGTGAAGATAGACGAAACATTTATGAATCTACAGAATACATAAAGCAAAAGAAATGATCAACAGAAATATACAGTATACACACTAGCATACTTCTCAATCTCTTATTAATCCCTCAAAGGCTTATCAAAAGTTCTCTCAACTTCTCTCCTCAAACCAACGGTAGCTGGTGAAGCTACTTTGAGTTTGTTGCTAGTTTTTAAAAAGTCTGCTGCGAGGACTTTAGTGAACATATCTGTTGCTTGTTCTGTTGAACTGCAAGTTTTTATGTTTCAAACTTTTTCCTTATAATGGAGCATGCGATTTGTTGAGACATGTGCACTACTCAAATTTTCACACCAGATTACTCAAATCTTTTGGAACTAGAATGTGTAGCTCATATAACAACTGTTGAATCCATATCATCTATTCTGTTGTGTTAGCTAAGCTCCTAAATCCTGCTTCAGTTCAATCTAAATAGTTTGTTGATTCTTAAAACTCTAGGTGATGAGATTACCTCGAAGGTAAATACGAAATCCAGAGGTGACCATTTAGCATCAGATTCAGAAGCCCGATTTTCATCTAAGAAGCCTTTTGGGAGAAGATTGTTTGGATTGTGAAGATTAAACAATGATCTAGCTTTTTCCTTCAGATACCTTGGTATCCTATTGAATGTGTTCGAGAGTGTCAAGGGGACTTTGAATATATTGGCACATAGAGGTAATTTCTAGTCGTGGTTGTTATAGTAGTAGCATAGTGGATTGCAACAAAATGCTTCGATATGAAGTTGGATTATCTTGGAGGTCTCCCCTATTGGATGACAATTGAACACCTGGGATCATAAGGATTGGACAATGACAGGGAAAATCATGTCCAATAAACACCAGTATAAGCAAACAATTCTATAGTGATATTTATTATCTCTATTTTTCCTTTCTATCCCCATTTTGAATTGAGCAACGGAGGATCTACTCCGAAAATCTCTTTTGGCGTCTCATCTAACTCTTCTCTCTGAGTACAATAAAATAGCTTATGGAATCAAAGTCAAAGAATACATTAACACTAGATAGCAAAAAAAACCTATCAAACTCGATACACATGCCCCCTCCCCAAACGAGGGCATGGATTACCCGGTTAATCATGTATTCTGGTCGAAGACAGGGCGGTGGACTTCGCCCCTGGTTGCCCCGTCCCATTTAATCTTTAAATTTTTTTATTTTTAATTTAAGAGTTCAATACTTGTGATGGAAAACTCCACAAAATTGAATTCGTTTTAATAGTGGATGGAAACTAAGATTATCAAGGAATATGACAAACAATATAAGCCCAATTGAATTATTTTTTTGTGCAATCGTATTTCTTTGCAATCTTTAGTTTATCAAATATGTTAGATTTTTGATGTAATTGGCAAATTTGTGAACAAAAGAGACTAGATTTAATGTGTTGTAAAAGTCAAGGAGTACGTTGCAATTATTATAAATTGAGTTGTATTAGGTCTCGGGTTCGAGAATGGAAAATAAGGAAAAATGGTGCTGCAATCTCGATAGACTATCTCCATGACTTGGCTTGAGCGGCAGATGCAGAAACATTGTCGCTAGCCTATCACCTAGCCTTCGCTCGAGCGACACGCCTTCGCTCGCCTGTCGCCCAACTTTCACTCAAGCGATAAGGTTATCCGGAGAATTTTAATTCATGTTTTTTAAATTTTTTATCCGACTTGTTCTTTCGTAAACTTACAGTATAAATACAAGAACCCCTTTAACGTCTTTTCTTAAGGTTGAACATTGATAAAACATTGATTACTTCATATTCTCTCTATCTATAGCTTTCAACCTTCATTGATTGTTTTGTCCTTGGCATTGAAAACATATAAACCATTTAATCCAAATACTAAATTGCTACTTTCTACACATCTACACATCTGTCGGAGTGTTGAAAATCAAGGAAAGGTGATTGGAGTTCCAGTTGTTGGAGAATGCGGAGTTCTTCGTTAATTCACAGTAGATAGACGGATTCATAAAGTTGGGTGTTGGTGCAAGAGCGTGCAATCCAAGAAGGTTTTTAAAACTACAATTGGGAGTTGGTGCAGGAGCATGTAATCTAAGAGAGTTGTGAGAATTGCAGTCAGAAAGTACTATTAATAGTCGAGTTTGATGGATTGTAAGTCCTAATTCGTTTATAGTGGATTGTTGACCGACAGATTGCTTGGAGTTTTTACCCAGATGGGGTTTATCCGTGATCATTCCTGATGTTTATTTATTGCTTTCATATAACTGCGATATTTCAATATAGAAAAATTGGACTGTTTGATTAACCATCTAGAGATAATTAATAGTAAATTGTTGCTAATTAATTATTAAATTTTAATTCCGCATAATCACATATTCACACCCTCTAGGTATAGTTTAGGTTGAACCTTGTTATTTCAATTGGTATTAGAACCACATTTCGATTCCTGGCCCATAAATTAATCTAGATAAGTCAGTCTCTATTCGTGCCTCCATTTTTTTACGGAAGCAACTATGCTTATTGAAAAGTTCGAATGAGAACATTCATTAAAGCGTTGAATGAGTGTATTTAGATCAGTTTACAAAATGGTTGGACTACACCTTCATCCACTGTTGCCAGTGTTGTTACACCTACTAATATTCCTCTTTGGACCAAAGATCAAGTTGTTGATTGCAACTGAAATAGTAAAGGGATTCATGCTTTATTTATGGATGTGTCTGTAGAGGAGTTTAAGAGAGTGTCGATGTGTGAAACTGTTAAAGAGGTTTGGGATTCTTAGAGACCACACATGAGGGTACCAAAACTGTTAAGAACTCCAAACTGCAAATGTTAACTTAGATTTGAAGAAATTAGAATGAAGGACGATGAATCGCCCGATGAATTCTATGCAAAGCTTAATGTCTAGTAAACTCAAGTGTCAACCTAGGTAAGAAGATCCCCAAGTCTAAGATAGTTCGAAAAATCCTTAGATCCTTACTTCAAAGGTTTAGACCTAAGATCACTGTTATTGAAGAATGTAAGGATTTAGATGAAGTTAAGATAGAAGAACTCATATGATCTCTCCAAACCTATGAACTCACCATTTCTCAACCAAAGAAGGTTAAATTCATAGCCATGAACACCAGTAGAGAAGAAGAGAGTGAGTCTACTGACGTTGAGACCCTTAGGGACGACGGAATAGCTTATTTCGTAAAAAAAATTCCAAAATGTGATGAGGAATAGGAGAAAATCTTACGATAGAAAAAATGATGTTCCTAATAAATTCTTGAATGATAAGCGTGAGAAGAATAACCCTAGGACTTCTAGTAAGAAAATCCAGTATGTTAGATGCCATTAGTGTAGGGTTTTGGTCACTATAGGAATGAATGTCCTAATTTGAAGAAGAATTTGAACAAATGAAGGAGTAAAGCATTAGCAGTGACTTTGAGTGATGATGAATCAGATTCGAGTTTTTAGAGTGATATATCTGGCGGTGAGGATGAACAAAATTTTATGGCTTTCACGTCTATAGCTAAGATTGAATTTGATAAGGAGAACGAAACGGTGGAGAATGATGAACATAGTGAGGATCCCGAGGATGACTCTAAGGATGAAATCGATATTCTTGAGTCTTATCGACAATTATTTGAAGAAAGTCATAAAATCAAGAAGGTCAATAAAGTCGTACTAAAAATGTTAATGAACATGAGAGAGAGAGAGAGAGAGAGAAAAAAAAAACTCTTAGGTAACCTTCAAGATTCCACCAAGAATTTGGGAGAGTTGAAGCTAGTAAATGAGAATCTAGAATCTAAATTTAAATACTTAACTAGTGATCTAGAAAAATCTAATACACAACGCCATTCGTTCATGAGTGGTACTCAGAAACTAGATAATCTGTTATGGATGAACAAGCCTGCTGGAAATAGACATGGTCTAAGATACGTTCAAAATGGTAATACTACTGTTAGTACTTCCAATATCACGTTCATCCCAGCCACCACAAGATTAGGAATACTGCTAAACCTAAACCCAAGGGCAAGAATGTTTTAGGATTGAGACCTACTAGATAACGTATGATCAATCGTCCTATAAATTGGCAACAACCTCCGAATATGTATGAGCTTAAGTTTGTTCCCACATATCACCATTGTGGCGTACTGGGATACACAAGATCTAAGTGTCATAAACTTGTGACTAGAAGTAAAAGTCAGGATATCTCAAGCAAGGTTAACTTCCTCGCTAATCAGGTTAGCCACTTAACTGAGATGATAACTCAGTTAGCTAGAATCACTTTTACTTTAAAGAATGTTTGGGTTAATAAGAGTGACTTGAAATGTCATGAGACTGATCATGCTCTTAAAAATAAGAGTGTTCATGTACCTCTTTGATTAGGTACTTAGGTGCATGCATGTTAGTTCATTAAGTCCATTTATTCTCGCATGCATTTCAGTTATTTGTGTTTTGTTTTGATTTATTTTTTGTGTTTTTACTTTTTAAAAGTTCTTGATTTTTTTTAAATAATAATAAAAAAAGTTTGTCTTTGTGCTACTGGACATTTCTTGATGCTCATAAATACTGCATTTGAATCGAGTATGCATTCATGTGATCTATACTGCTATTTACATTACTTGATTAGGTTTAATGTGGAGTATTGAATATATATTTCTTCATACCATCTGCACAGCACACACTGTAATCTTGTGAGTGAGTTTGGACCGCATGTGTGAGATTTGTGATGGTTGTCATCTATTGGTAAGGTGACCTTGAACGTGAATTGACATTCATTTAGATGATATAAGCTCACATATAATCCCTGTATCATAAAATAATAATAAAATTGGTTCATCTTATACTCTTTTTCGAAACCTATTTGACTCGAGTAATTAAACTCGATAGGTTTCTCATAACCTAGTGCCCTATGGTCAACTGACTTGGAGTCATTGGCCCAACACTCGTTGCAGTGTCATTTTAGTCGCTTAATGGACAAGAGTTTGCACATAAGATGTAACAATCGAGGAAAATGATATGTGTGCGCGGGGGGGGGGGAGGGGGAGAGAGAGAGAGAGAGAGAAAAAAAAAATAAGGAAAATATAAGTGCAAATGAGCTTCATTTTGAGGTCCTGATAATCTTATGAGTTTGACCTTCATTAGTACGAGAAAATAATTATTTAACAGTGATGTTCACATGTCTTTTCTCACAAATTTAAGATTTGAAATCATGTTCATGAGAAAATAATGGCACTTAACACACGTGAGTCACTTATACACTTTACTCCATTTGAACTTGATTTGAGTACATGGAAGATTTTTATTGACAATGTAATTCTTGTGAACATATGCATTTTTGGGTTTATCTATATGTTGGAAAGTTGATTTACAAAAAGGGCTATTTTTTGAAATTTTCAAAAATCCGGTGTTATTTTTGTCAAAAGACTTTAGCCAGCTTTTCACTGAGCGTCACTTGAGCAATAAAAGCAGAGACTGTCTCGCTCGAGCTACATTCCGCAATTTTTAATTTTAACATTATTTTTCCCATTGGAATTTTTTCCTTTCTTCCTCAATTTTTTCTTCTCAAATCGTCTCACCCATTCAAAACTTGTGCATTCCATCTTGAATTAGACACTTTGCATCCAATATTTGGTGGATTTACCCTCATTTCATCAAAATTTTACTTATTTTCAAGGTAGTTTTGAAAACGCTCGATATTTCTTTTAATTTTTGCAATTTTTCTTGGTGTTTTTCAAGTTCTTGTGTTGATTTCTTCATTAATTACCATTTTATTTCATCTTCCATTGCATCATTTGGGTGATTTTTTTATTTTTGCATGGTTTGAGCAAGCTTGGAGTGTGTTTGGTCGATTTTTCTTGCATTTTGTTGATTGAGGCTTATAATTTGTTGGATAATAGGTTGGGTTTAGTTGTTGGATTGAGGTTGTGTTGTATTTGGTGTTTTTGGATGGATGGAGTAGTGTTTGAGTTCGTCGTATTGTACACGCACATGCCACGTGTTAGATACATTTTTTCGATGTTGTTTGGGCTCCATGTCCTTTTGGTCTATTCTTCCTCACACACTCGATCATGTTAGGGTGGTGAGTTTGTTCGGTGGATATCGTCTATTTAGCATTTGATGTTGACATCACGAGGTGACGTCACGTCACCGCGGTATGCCGTCATGATACACGTTATGTCATCACGTCGTGCAGACGGGGCATCAGGTCATGATTCCATGTCATCGCGTCAAGGTATCGTGTCTCGGTGTTACATCACTATGTCATCTATGTCCATGCATTGCACAGATTCATCCGTCTTGTGGTTTTGCATTGGTTTGCGTGCATATGGTTTGTTTGTGTGTTTTAGTTGGGTTAGCATCATTTAGGTTGTCCTTTCATGTGGATTTTAACATTTCATTTAGTGGTGTCATCTATTGCATTTTTTAACGTAAGTCTCTGGTCTGCTTCTCAAATGCCACCTAAGCAAGCTTGGACAACTGCACGGATGTCGAGTGCGTCTACTTCCTTCAGTAAATCTCGGTTCATATCGCTACTGCCCAAGAGGTATTCGGGACCCAATTTTCGTTACGGCTGATAGGAGTGTATTTTACACGGTTAATTCATGAGTTTAACTTGGATATCCATTGTTATATGCGTGAAACATGGCTAAATTGGTTACAAATCTTGTTTGTAGGTCGACATCAGTGATCGTGGTGAAAAAGGAAGAAAAATGGAGAAAAAGGACCAAAAAGGAGACAAATCAAAATTCATGGACTAAGATGCAAATACTCAAAAGATGACTCGGAGAAGAAATTGAGTACATGGAGATGAAAAGATTCAATTGAGTATTGAAAGTGTGCATTGGAACAAGAAGAAGATGGAAAAAGGGTCGAAAAGTGGAAAAATAGGATTCAGGGACCAAATCGCCACGAATTGAAAGATGTTACCACTATGCGGTCGCATAGTGGTCCCCTGCATGCGACCGCATTGGTCCATGCAGGGAATTCCAGAGCACAAACAGGTCCTTCTATGCGACCGCATTCATTCCTTCTATGCGGTCGCATAGAAGGAAAAATGTGGCGAGATTCCGAGTTTCCTATTTCGAATCCAACTCTTATGGTAATGACTTGGGGACTCCTATATAAGCCGAATAACGTCCAGAAGCTAGGGTTACGCCTTTCTAGAGAGAATTTCATCCTTTTGAGGCAAGAACAAAGGCTAGGACAAGGATTTTCACATCAAGACCAAGGATTTCAAGCTTTATTTCTACGAATTGGGTGATGTCTTCCCTTATTTATTTATTTCTTTATTTTAATTCAGTTATGCTAGGCTAGTTTCATTTGTGCTAGGTGAACGATGAACCTCGTATTGTAAACTTCTAATTTCTTATTTTGCAATTTGATTCTAAACATATTTGTTGGGTGTTGAATGGTTTGTATTCACGTTATCGTCTCCATAATTATATGCGCAATGATTATGTGAGTTTGGGTGATCTATTTCATGCATTCGAGAGAAGGGGAATAGATTCTACAAGATACAAATCATCGTAGGGTTCGATAGGGGATAGAGATATACCGCTATGCTTTACGTGAGTCTTTAAGTGTTCACAAAAATCCATGCATTCTTGTATATTTGCATTTGTCATAGAGATATAGGGAAATGGTATGCGAGAATAGGTTCAACTCTACTCGAGAGAGATTGTTGAATAAAATAGGAGCATTGATTCTTCAACCGACGCATTGTGTCATCAAGTTATGAAATATGGATTAGAGGTGAGCTTACGAGGGGATTCGGGAACCTAGTACGCTTTTCATACATATATTTTCATCAAACATTCACATTTGGCATTCCATTAGTTTATTTGCATTCAATTTCATAATTTTAGTTCAATTTAGTAAAAATTCACATTTTCATAAAAATCTCTTTGGATTCGTTTACTTTAGGTGAGGGTCGAGATAAATAATATCTAAACTACTCAATCTTCGTGGGAATGATACTTGGACTTTAAAACCCATTTTTATTACTTGAACGATCCGTACACTTGCGGTAATCAAAGTCGAACACTTTTTCGACCTGTCAAGTTTTTGGCGCCGTTGCCGGGGATTGAGTTTTAGTTTATTTTTAGTTATCTTGACTTTAATTCAAAATTTCTGCTATTTTTGTCACTTTTACTCTCATCAATTATTGTGTTTCTTTGAGTACTGAATGCTTTTGGTGTTCGTTTCTCCAGTTTTATGCTAAGGTCGTCTGGAGGTGAATTAATTCCAGCTGATCCTGAAATTGAACGCACTCTCCACCGATTTCAAAAAGAGACTCGAGAGGCACAACAACACCTAATGGCTAACGCACAGGAAGATCCTATTGTTCCAGAAAATGCAGACGAAGTTGTGGACGAAGAAAATATGCTAGTGGGGGATTTCATGATTCCTCAAATCATTCAATGTCAGTCCAGCATCGTCTATCCACCTTTTGGGCAACCGAACTTTCAGCTGAGGACTGATGTCATACATCTGTTCCAAAATGGGCATCAATTTTATAGGAGAGCTGAAGAAAACCCGCACACTCACGTTTCTCGTTTCATGGAGATGTGCCAGAATTTCTCATATCCGGGGATTTCGGTTGATGCTATCCGTTTGAGATTATTTCCACACACTTTGAGGGATAAGGCTATTGAGTGGCTGGACTCTCAACCTATTGCAAGCATCACGACATGGAATGACTTAGCACAAAAATTTTGTACCAAGTTTTTCCCACCAGCCAAGATTTCACAGCTGAAACACGACATCTCTGTTTTTCGGCAAGGCAATTCTGAATCATTTGATGAAGCTTGGGGGAGGTTTAAGAACTTGCTTCGGAAGTGCCCACATCATGGGATTAGCAAGGGACTCCAGGTCCAATACTTCTACACTGGGTTGCATCCATCATTCAAGAGCATGATCGACTCGTCATCCTGTGGATCAGTGTGTAGAAAACATGTTGATGAAGCATTAGGGTTGTTTGAGACAGTTGCCAATACTTCAGCTATGTGGTCATCCGAACGGGACGTTCAGAAAAAAAGATCGGGGGTCTATGAGGTAGATGCTTTCTCAGCCTTGTCAGCAAAAATTGATTCATTGTTTCACAAGGTCGAAAATATGCAACCAACCGCCAATGTAGCACAAACCAGGTGGTCGGTCTGTGATGAGTGTGGGGCTGACCATGACACAGCAGCATGTCCACTTCTACTACAAAGGGTGGAGCATACAGATTTTGTACAGTGGGGGCAACGCCAACAGAACAATCAGTTTGGAGACACTTATAATCCGAGTTGGAGAAAGCACCCAAATTTCTCATGGACAGAGACCACAGGGTCAGTTTCTACCTCCAGAAAAAAAGTTACCATTAGAAGAGATGTTTGCAAAGTACATGGAGGCCAACAACAATTTTATGAAGAAAACCGAGGCAACACTTCATGATCAGAATGCAGCTATAAAGAATTTAGAGGCTCAAATGGGGCAAATGGCCATTGCATTGACAACTAGACAACCAGGTAATCTACCCAGTAATACGGAAATCAATCCAAGGGAGCATGCCAAGGCCATTACAACTAGAAGTGGGGTACAACTACCAGAAATTCATGTTAAGAAGCCGGGGGCAGTCCCAGACACGGTAGTACCTGTGGAAGAAGAAGAGTATGTGGAAACGGAGGAGCAAAAGCTTAAAACTGCATCAAAGGAGAAATCAGAGACATCAATGGAAAAGACAACTACTTCGGTAAATCCTTATGAGCCACCCATTCCATTTCCTCAAAGGCTGAAGAAACATAGAATGGAGCAGCAATACAAGCGTTTTCTCGAAATCTTCAAGAAGCTCCATATCAATATCCCGTTTGCGGATGCACTATTTCAGATGCCAAGCTATGCAAAATTTCTGAAGGATATCCTCTCAAACAAACGCAAGCTGGAAGAACATGAGACAGTCATGCTCACTGAGGAAGTTAGCGCAAGACTTCAGAAAAAGCTTCCACCAAAGCTTAAGGATCCAGGGAGTTTTACTGTCCCTTGTAAAATTGGTGATATTTATTTTGATAAGGCTTTGTGTGATTTAGGTGCTAGCATTAACTTAATGCCATTGTCTGTTTTCAGGAAACTTGGTTTGGGAGAGGCTAAAGCAACAACAGTGACACTCCAGTTAGCTAACAGATCTCTTACATATCCACGGGGAATCATTGAAGATGTGCTTATCAAGGTGGAAAAGTTCATATTTCCAGCTGACTTTCTCATTTTGGACATGGAAGAGGATCGGGATATTCCTCTCATTTTAGGCAGACCATTCCTAGCTACCGGGAGAGCCTTGATCGATGTTCAAAGGGGGCAGCTAATTCTGAGATTGGGTGAGGAACAGATTTCATTCAACGTGTTCAAAGCCATGCAGTTCCCTTCTGAAGTGGACAGTTGTTTCAAGATTGATGTCATCAGCCAGGCAGTACAGGACACATTTTTGTTTCACAATCCGTCGGATGCTTATGAGGCCTGTATTGTGCATTCTCAATCCACACAATCTGAATCCAGTGAGATGGAGACTTGTGCACGATTTTTGGAAACAAATCGCCCATATACACGCCACAGGGCCTTTGAAGAACTTGGGATTGGTCCATCAAAACCTTTGCCATCTATAAAGCAGCCACCCAAATTGGAGCTTAAACAACTTCCACCACATCTCCGATATGCCTACTTGGGTGAGTTATCTACACTTCCAGTTATTATCTCAAGTACAATCAGTGATCTGGAGGAGGAAAAACTGTTACGGGTGCTGCGGGCACATAAAACAGCATTAGGTTGGACCATTGCCGACATAAAAGGGATCAGCCCTTCGCTATGCATGCATAAGATTCTCATGGAGGAGAATTTTCGGCCCAGTGTGGACAGCCAGAGGAGACTGAATCCAAACATGAAGGAAGTGGTTCGGGCTGAGATACTGAAGCTTCTGGATGCAGGCATCATTTATCCTATCTCTGATAGTGCGTGGATCAGCCCTGTTCAGGTTGTGCCAAAGAAAGGGGGAATCACAGTTGTACCAAATGAGAAAAACGAGCTCATTCCTACCAGAACAGTTACCGGATGGAGAGTTTGCATTGACTATCGCAAACTTAACACAGCAACCAGAAAAGATCATTTCCCTCTCCCGTTCATTGATCAGATGTTGGAGAGACTCGCTGGTCACACACATTACTGTTTCCTGGATGGTTATTCAGGGTACAATCAGATACCAGTGGCACCTGATGATCAGGAGAAAACTACTTTCACTTGCCCCTACGGTACCTTTGCCTACCGTAGAATGCCTTTTGGCCTTTGTAATGCACCTGCTACCTTCCAGCGTTGCATGATGGCAATCTTCTCTGATATGGTTGAAAAGTTCATTGAAGTGTTCATGGATGACTTCTCAGTTTTTGGGTCTTCATTTGATGAATGTTTGGATCATTTGAGTTTGGTTTTGCAGAGATGTGAGGAGACAAATCTGGTACTGAACTGGGAGAAATGTCATTTTATGGTACATGAAGGCATTGTATTGGGACACAGGATTTCAGCTAAAGGAATTGAAGTTGATCGGGCAAAAATCCAGGTCATTGAGAAATTACCACCACCTACTTCTGTGAAAGGTGTTCGCAGTTTCTTGGGTCATGCTGGGTTCTACAGAAGGTTCATACAGGATTTTTCCAAAATCACTAAGCCATTGTGTAACTTATTGAAGGATACTCCATTTGAATTTACTGAAGAGTGTTTGGTGGCTTTTAAAACTCTGAAGGAGAAACTTATTTCAGCACCTGTCGTTGTTGCACCGGATTGGGAGCTACCGTTTGAGTTGATGTGTGATGCCAGTGATTTCGCTGTTGGAGTTGTTTTGGGGCAGTGGAGGAACAAGATTTTCCATGTGATTTATTACGCTAGCAAGACCCTCAACGATGCACAACTCAATTATGCAACCACGGAAAAAGAGTTGTTAGCAGTGGTGTATGCTTTTGATAAGTTTCGTTCTTATCTTGTTGGGTCTAAAGTAATTGTCCACACCGATCACGCCGCTTTGAAGTACTTGATGACTAAGAAGGATGCAAAACCTAGGTTGATTCGTTGGGTTTTGTTGCTACAGGAGTTCGATATTGAGATCAGGGATAAAAAGGGCAGTGAGAATGTGGTAGCAGATCATCTCTCCAGGTTGGAATTAGGTCAACAGGACCGGTTGTTGGACATTAATGAGATTTTTCCAGATGAACAATTATTCAGTGTGGAGACAGCACCTTGGTATGCAGATATTGTGAACTACTTGGCTAAGACCATCCCACCACCAGAATATTCAGCTCATCAGCGTAAGAAGTTCTTTGCAGACTTGAAGTACTATTTTTGGAAGGACCCAATTCTCTATAGGCGTGGGGCAGATCAGATTATCCGACGTTG
Organism: Fraxinus excelsior; assembly: GCA_019097785.1. NCBI lineage: Eukaryota > Viridiplantae > Streptophyta > Magnoliopsida > Lamiales > Oleaceae > Fraxinus > Fraxinus excelsior. Next base: position 32,055,527 of record CM032629.1, read on the forward strand.
TGTGCCTGAAGATGAAGTACCAAAAATCTTGGAGCATTGCCATTCATCAGCTTATGCAGGACACTTTGGGGCTTCTAAGACAGCGGCAAAAATCTTGCAGTCGGGGTTTTACTGGCCTACGTTGTTTCGAGATGCCTTTGAATTTGTAAAGAGATGTGATCGTTGTCAGCGAACTGGAAATATATCAAGAAAAAATGAGATGCCATTGAAGAATATTTTGGAAGTGGAGATGTTTGATGTTTGGGGAATCGACTTCATGGGGCCGTTTCCATCCTCATTTTCCAACCAGTATATTCTCGTAGCAGTTGACTATGTCTCCAAATGGGTGGAGGCAGTGGCTTTGCCCACTAATGATGCAAAAGTGGTGATTGGATTTTTGAAGAAACATATTTTCACCCGTTATGGCACACCTCGGGCTATTATCAGTGACGGGGGAAAACATTTCTGTAATCGCCAGTTTGAATAGCTCCTGAGTAAATATGGGGTAAAACATCGCATCGCCACTCCATATCATCCTCAGACCAGTGGGCAGGTTGAAGTATCCAACAGGGAATTGACGAGAATCTTAGAGGTCACAATAAATTCTTCGAGGAAGGATTGGTCCAGAAAGTTAGATGATGCGCTATGGGCATACAGGACAGCATTCAAGACACCTATCGGGATGTCACCATACCGGCTGGTGTTCGGGAAAGCATGTCACTTGCCAGTAGAGTTGGAGCATCGGGCTTATTGGGCACTTCGCAAATTAAATTTGGATCTACAAGCTGCAGGAGAGCAAAGGATATTTCAGTTGAATGAGATGGATGAATTTCGCCAGGAGGCCTATGAGAATGCAAAAATCTACAAGGAGCGAACCAAGAAATATCATGATTTGCATATTCAGAGACGGGAGTTTCTTGTGGGACAAAAGGTTTTATTATTCAATTCTCGTCTGAAGCTTTTCCCGGGAAAATTGAGGTCAAGGTGGTCTAGCCCGTTTACTGTCACACAGGTATCTCCACATGGGGCTGTGGAAATCACCCACGAGAGCAAAGGTACCTTCAAGGTGAATGGACAACGCCTAAAGCACTATTGGATCGGTGACTCCTCCAAGGACAAATCCACCGTCCATCTCACACCTCCGGAGTGACTCCACCACGGTACAGTCGAGCTAACGACTATAACCTAGCGCTGGATGGGAGGCAACCCATCGTTTCTTCCCTTTTACTTACTTTGCTTTCTGCAAATTCATTTAAGAAATTTTTAGTTTCATGCACTTTTCCTTCTATTTTGTTTTTCTAGGCAATTGCATATTATGTTGCTCTCTATATGTTTTGTATGATATTGGAGTTTATATGAAAAAAAAAAAAAAAAACTGCACGCCTATCGAGGTACCATACCGCATTTTGGGATTGCTGTGTGATTTGTTTATGTCTCACTGTTTTATGGTGCATTGGGGAGTGAATTTTATGTTTCAATATCGTTTGTGAATGTTTGTTCATGGGGGTTTTCATTCACCACATAAGGGGATTTTATTCAATGTTCGTTTCTCATTTCCAAGCCCTTTTCGTGGTTCCAATTCACTTTCCTTGTTTCGGATATGCTTGCATTTCACGAGGACTCACCAAGTGGTTCCGTGGTTTTTTTTTTCTCTATTTTGAGTGTGGTGCATCAGACTTTTGATTATTGAGTGGCATTCATGCTTCTTTGGGATACCCATGTGCACGGTCCACTATTTTACGTCTCTTCACACCTTGTCCCCGGGCTCACGTTGGTAAGTTTGGCGGTGTTAAATTGCAAATTTGCGCGTCTTATGGGACTTAGCATGTTGGCACGTAGTCTAGGTTTGGAGGGTCCAGCATGTTCAATACCCGACCTCCGTTAGGGACAAAGCTGCCTAATGTTTTCTTGGTAGTCTATGCGACCGCATAGTGCTACCAGGAATGCGGTCGCATTGGGGGCTCCAGGGCCAAACCTGGCCCTGACTGACTCCTCTATGCGACCGCATCCAGTTCCTCTATGCGGTCGCATAGAGGGCAAAATGGGGGCCGTTTTTTTGTTTAAACCCGATACTCCCCCTCTTCCCCCCCCCCCCCCCCCCCCCCCCCCCCCCCCCCCCCCCCCAACCCCCCCCCCCCCCCCCCCCCCATTTTTTTTCCACTCCCTTCCCTCAACCCCTCGACCACCACCACCATTTCCGACACCATCACTCCATCTCTCGCCCCTAGCAAACCGAACCACGCACTTCCTTGATTGCACCTCGTGCCCTAGACCTTCCACCTCCACACCGACTGAAGGTAAGGGTTCCTTTTACCCCCTCCCATTTTTGTATTTTTTTGGATTGTGTTTGATGATTGAGGCGTGGGGGTTTAGGTAGTTGATGGATGTTGTGGTGTGTGGTTTTATTGGGTTACAATTTTGGGTTTTTCTTCCATTGCCATAGCCATTAAGATCTCCAACTTTGTAGGTTGCTTGCCAAGTGTTCGATGAATTGTCTCTGTGACATTTTTGGCTATTTTTCCACCACTTGAGCACTCTTGCTTGCTTGTTATGCTTGCACAAGCTATCACACGAGTTCCTTATGCATTCACTTGCCTTGCCATGTCCATGCCACCTTGAATTCCACATATGAGATATTACATAGGTTCACGGCATCTCACGTCACCTACTTCGGCCCCCTGTTTTTCTATCCATTTGAACTCCGTTTGGCCTGAATTTTGGATATGTTATAGTTGGCATTGTACACTTTCATATGCCCGAAAGTTGCTCGGGAAAATTTCGAGTTTTCATGCCGGTGTCTCAGACCGAAGTTGCACAGTCGTTCACATCTCCATTTGCTTCTTTTGCTCATGTTCGACTTACATTTGTGATTTCTTCTTTATTCTACTATAGTTTCAGATATCCCATGTTTACTTTTACCGTGATATGAGTTTCATTTTGGTATTGGTTGCATGTTTCACCTATTTCCTCTACATGATTGCTCTTAGTTCGCATTCTTTCATCTCTTATGTCACCTTTCCTGCAATACCTCGGCTCTTTGCTTTGGTTTGCTTGTTGCCCTTTTTCTACTTCACATATGCCTTACTTGCTTCATTTTTGTTTTGTGTTACAGGATGCCGCCTAAGCGTACCGCGAAAGGAAAGGAGAAAGCAGCTAGTACTTCAGGCACAACCCGCACTCGGGCACCAGAAGGGGGGATTCGTCGGTTCCTACACCCGAGGCCTATACTCGTTATTCTGAGATCATCAGTCGTTGGACCCCTCTGCTGGAACGATCGGTTCGATTATCAGACTTCCCAGGTTTTGAGTTGACCACTTTGGTGGGTATTTGCGGATGGGATAGGGTTGTTGATCGTCCACACCCAGCGTATGTCGATTTGGTTCGCGAGTTTTATGCAAATTTCAATGTTGATATCGACACCCCCGGCTCAGAGCACGAGCATCAGACTTGGGTCAGGGATCGCTGGATCATGTTCTCTCCAGAGGTGATACAGGATTATTTTGGCCTCACTTGGGATGGCATTACACCTGTCCCTGGGGCTTTTCACTGGGAGGGACCGTGTCGCTTGATGTGGGGGTACATATTGTGGGGCGTGCGCTAATTAAGCTTTTGGCCACTTGCCGAGCCCTTCAGTCTGGATGGAGTCAGCTATCGAGTCTTTTCTCTTGCTCCATCGGCATTCTATGGCTCTTTATGTGCTACAATGTGGAGCCCACTTCCCATCGGACCACTTTCACCGATCCCACTGTCGGTTTGATTTATCACTTAGTGCGCGGACAGAAGATTGACTTGGCTACATTCATATATGACCAAATTCACTACTTGGGAACCTCTTCTGATCGCCATCATTCCTTGATCTTCCCATGCCTTATCAGTGGTCTATGTCGCCAGGCAGGAGTCCCTATTCCCTCCAGTGAGCTTCCAGAGAAAGCCAGTGCGGTAATCAGACAATCCACGTTTGAGGCTCAGGATCGGGCTCGGGCTAAGCACCGGGCAGCCCAGGAGCGGGCGTTTCAGGGGCAGCATCAGGCTGCGCCCGCACAGGGGGGCGATGACGCCGATATGTATGCTGCACCACCACCACAGGCACCATTAGATGTTGACACACAGCTGCTCCGCCAGATGTTCGCTACGATGACGGCATCTGGTCGTGATATTGCGGGGTTTGGGCAGACTTTGGGCACCATGGGTACCACTTTGCACGCCATTTGGGATGATGTGATCACCGCCAGGACCCTTGCCGTGGCAGCCAATAGGGAGGGTCTGACTACTCGCCGTTCAGTGGAGGTTTTGGCTGGGCGTCTGAACACCTACGTAGGTAGGGTGGACGGGATTCAGATGCGGGTGGATGACTCTTGGGATCGGTTGGGCGCTATGGAGACCGATATTCGAGAGATGCACACTGAGTTGGCCCATCAGTCTGAGCTTATGAGACAGATCCTTGCCCGTTTACCCCCACCGGCTGCTGATGACAGTGCTGCACCAGACGTTCCTTCTACCTCCCAGCACTGATCAGGGGCGTTTTCTGTACTCCGTTTGCTCTCCCCTCTGCATTTCTATGTTGTTTGTCTTTTTTTTTATTCCATGCCTGTTTATTTGTTTTTTTTTATTTCCACCCATTGAGGACAATGTGTTATTCAAGTTTGGGGGATGGAGTTTAGTAATTTCTGCATGATCGTTTCTTTCTTGTGTGCTAAAAAAACATATTTTTATTGCATTCTTAGGTTCGTTTATAGTTTTTGTGTGCTTGTGTGGGTTTGACAATCCTGCTAACCATGATGAGTATTATTGGACTACGATTGAACTGTGGGGGAGGAAAACTGTGCTCATTAGGTTAATCAATACATGTTTATGTGAGACTTGATTTATTCTGCGCACGATGCTCATGCTAGTATACTGTTGAGTGATTTAACCCATTATCTAGAACTAAGTGAACATAGTGATTACACCCAGAAACCACCTCAAATATGATATCATACCAAAAGCTTAGAATGGTCTAAATGTTATATTGTTACAACAGAACACTGAGATGAGTAAGGGTTCCATGCTTGCTAAATTGTGTGGATTATCTGAGACCAATGAGATGAAAACCATGTGAACGATTCAAGTTAGTGAGTGGTTTTAGAAACTGGATGTCTAGAAAGAACAGGGGCATTGCACTAATCATTGAAAAAAAAAAAATAAGGACATCTGTTCGAGCCTATGTAACTCGGGTGACTAAGCCTGCAAGGGTTTAAAACCTGGTGCCATATGGTCATCAGACTTGGGAGTCATCGGCCTAAAGCTCGCTACAGGGGTTACATAGAAAGCAAATGAAAGATGTTGAAAAAAAAAAAAACAGTTTTGATAAGTAGCATGTGCATTCTCACATACAAACATCATTGATTAGCCCCAGACATCCAGTTGATGAAACTATATCCTTGATACGAATTTATTAGCTGAGTCTAATCTAAAAGGTTGAAGGAATCAAAGAAATATGAGAACCTCTACTCATTAAAGTGTGAACTTGTGATAATACAACGTATCTGGACTAATAGAGGGACATGATTAGAACTTGATGAATTCAACCTAGGACACACCCCGAGATACTTGAGTGAAAAGAATAAGTTTGGGGGAAGTGTGTATCGTTCGAGGGATGGAAGGAAAAATTTGACCACATGGGATCGGGAATGAGTCAATCATGATATTACTATGTTGGCATGAGTTTACACACACACACTTCAAGTTTTTATATAATATGTAGAGATTGATGTGATGTTGCACAGTTGTAGTTACCCATGTTCTTTCATGCTGTCCCAATCCTGAGATAAGGCAAATTGTCAAACCATGTGTCATGTAGGGTAAGTTAATGAAATAGTTTGAGGACAAACAATGATTCAAGTTTGGGGGAGTTGATAGGAGTGTATTTTACACGGTTAATTCATGAGTTTAACTTGGATATCCATCATTATATGCGTGAAACATTGCTAAATTGG